>NQII01000221.1:624507-637936 GCA_002778355.1 Clitarchus hookeri | reverse complement strand
AAAAACCTATATAATTGAAAAATTAGAATAACGATAATTTTTAAATTTCAACTAACAATATCGTTTAGTCTTAAAAAAGGTGAGTTAATTTGAACTGAGTTTTAACGTTAGGTATAATGTAGTGAAACAGGCCAGTTTGTATAATAACAAGTGAGCCTACTATGAAATTTATTATAAAAACGCACGGAATAAGATTCGTTATAATTCTATTTATTGCTATTACTACCCAGACTAAATATATTCTGGAATATAGTGATGTTAGAACATTGCGAAAGAATAATGTCCCTATGCCACCATATTCCAACTTATCATTTGAAGAGTAATATTTTATTCGCCGTACTGAATATTTTATGATTCTAATTTTAGCCATGTTCGGTTCGTCTTTACGAGGATAGTGGCATTATTGCTGGGTGTGAATTTCAGCCAGCACGAGTACTTATTCATTACGAATTTATGTCAGTGTGAACCTCTGACCGGGTCATTACAGGTCAGAACGTGTTCCTCCTTTCTTCTCGTCGTCACCATGGATAAGACGAAAAGAGGCTTGTGCCAGCAAAGACAACTTCCCTTCACCCAGCCTGGAGAATTTCGCCGCCTTCTTATGCTCAAAAATTTTACTGGCCAATAGTTTCATCAACGTCAACTGTTGTTCCAATACTGCTGACGAGCTCTGAAGGAGGAAAGGTTAGTAGTTTTCATAAGTTGTTGGTTAGTTCCCTGTGCTAGTCTGTAACGATAACTGTGAACACTAAATTTACTGGAGATTGCAGAGGTCGTGCAGCGCCAGTAAAATCACCTATTGATGGGTGATTCAATACGTGTATTCTCTCTAAAATTATTTAAATACATTCTGATGACATTAAATTTTAATATGAAATAATCCTCGAGGGATTTTCCACGAAAATCAATGAAATAATAACCCTCTATCAAAATATCCAAATATAAAGTTAGTATATCAGATAACTACGAAATTAAATATTAGAGTGGAAATCATAATTGAACTCCCTTACATTTACTTTAAGAAATTGTACTGCTGAGTATTTTATAACTTTTTACTCACTAACAAGTAGATATGATTAGCTGGGCACGAGTAACTGCTCTCTTACTGCAGACGGACACTAATGGATCACAAGTGGTTTCAGTGCTATTTAGCAATAACGGGAGACGGCCGTGGCATGGTATGGTGGAAAGAAGAAAGACAAAGGAACGCGAGTCCGCTCACTCCACATCACGAAGTTCGTAACACTACTCACATGGAAATGCCTTTCCGTGACATTTATAGACCACTGGAGCCAGGGATCGAGCCATAAACCTCAGCAGTGAGGAGGCAGTTAGTTAAACACCGTTCCTATTACAAATACAGAATCTCGCAAGATAAACGGCGCAGCTTACTTTGTTGGTGTTACATGTAAAGAGAAGACAAAAAAGTAAATTAACGCATGTCCGTTCCAGGCTTGGTAGCGTACTTGAGACTGCCGAACGTTGGGCGGCTTTTGCATAGTGAACAGAGAGTAGCTACTGCGTCATTGTAGGAGATAACCATCCGTGTATTTACACTAGAAGAAATGTTTGATACGAACACCATGGCATAAAGAAATGCTTATAAATATCTGTGGATGAACTTCCTGACCGTGACAAAAACGCCTGGCATGATTTGCGTATGATGGCACGTGTCCTGCACGAGCTGGTGAAGGATGTCAACAGTTTCAACAGGTGCACTGTACAGCAACACCACCGTGAGGTGGCCATACACGAAGGAGTCAAGGGGATTAAGATCCGATGATTGGGCGAGCTGCGCATGGGGTCATCGGTGTCTAGTTATTCATAAGTAAGCACGTGTAATTGTTGGAACAGAAAGGCTTATGAGTGACTGGACACCGAGGACCCCATGCGCAGCTCGCCCGATCATCAGATCTTAACTCCCTCGACTTCTGCGTATGGGGTCACCTTAGGATGGTGTTGGTGTACAATTTAATTTACGTATATTTCTTCGCATATGATTTTTTACATTCAATATTTAAAAACTGGGTTTTTATAACAAAAGCATGTTTTAGATGTTATTTTGAAATTCATCGTATTTGATTGTAACTGCTATCACAGTCGCAACCGCAATATAAAGTAACTATCTGTAATGAGAAATACGGGAGGCAATCAGCCACAGCCTAATTCGGTATGAACGGTGAAAATAATTATTACATATTTTGAATTTATATCTTTAGTACACTGGGTAATAAAAATATAAAACACGATATTTTGCAAGCTCATTACACATGGAGATAAAAGAAGAAGAATGCCTGAGAAATAAATCGGCATGGCCAACACTCTATTTCATTAAAAGTTGGTATAGTAATCATTTTTGAGTGAAAATGTCTGTTATACACATAACAAATATTACATTAATTTATAACAAGTTAGTTTTGTAGCTGATACATGAGAATAATTTGTCGAATTCTAGATGAACTTAGGATGGNTATTAATTTATAACAAGTTAGTTTTGTAGCTGATACATGAGAATAATTTGTCGAATTCTAGATGAACTTAGGATGGAAGTAACATTTAAATAATCCTCCATCCGGTCTGCATGATGCAGCGCACACCGGTTTAAGGTGCGGAAGGCCTTGAAGGACACGAATGTAATTTTAGTGAAGTTGAATGTGTCCGTGGTTGATCCGTTTGTAGCTGTAAAGGTACATTAAGCAAAGTATATAGTGACACACGAGCGGGCAAAACACAAACATTCTTTAGCATGATAAAGCGGCGTCCCAAATGGCGCGCCCTAAACCAGGAGCGGAGGAGATACGGTGGCTTCGTCTGGTGGCTAGGTGGTGGTCGCGCGGGGCTACAATCTCCTCGGCGATGCAGGTGTGCCGCAGCGTAATTAAACGGAAGAAGATCAATTCCCTCCTCTCCTCCTCCCCCCACTGCAATCCCTTCACCGCCGCGGCGCCGAACATAAATCAACGTCGTACCTCGCCACAATGCGCCCCGAGCCGGGCACGAACAACTGCAGGCTGGATCCGAGCGTCCAAGGCGGGGTGGTGCCTCCAGGATGTGCCAGGAGAACATTTTACTTCTTGGAGATATTTGCATTTGCAGACCCGGCATAGGCACGACCGGCTGACGTCCAGCCCAATGTTACAACACAGAGTGTGCTTTTTCAGGTCCGCTCACGATTATGGAGTGAGCCTTCTTTAAACCTTTCAGTCAAGGGTTGTCTATACAATGTGTGAAAAAAAAATGGCGGATTGTAACACCGGATGAAAACTGCGGAGAAAATGAATCATTGTGTATTATGGCCAACCGTTTGGTCGCAGCGGCTCCATGAATCGTGTGTGGATCACCGCTACCACTCCTCAAAGAAGCTGTGGAACTAATGTTTTGGGCACTTGCAAGTGCACTTGTGGAGGTTGCGGTGGTTGAGGCACTCGAGCTAACTAACGGTTGAAACTTCGAAAATCCGAATCAAATCTCGCCCATCTAATGAAGTGTTGGACCCTTCTTTTGGACCGCTAGTTCGGCTCGTATGCTTGCAATGCGCAGTGGTGTATATTAACGTGTGCTATCATTACATGATGTGTCACATGTGGAACTTTACAACGCATAATTTACTGCCTTCATCGCAGCACTACTGTGCGCAGCTGGTGCGGTGCCTCGGACACGATCATGCGCTGCGACCTTACGGTTTCGCAATTTTTTTTACACGTCGCATATTGTACGTTGAACAGAAAGTAATTTATACCAGAAAACATTGTCCAGTAAGGCGAGTTCCTCACACTTGGAAGTCGTCTTTCAGACTATATGTATCAGTCTCAAAATGCCGCTGTCAATAGATAGCATCAAGCACAAACACTTTTTATTGGTTCTGACGTATGACAGTAGTTGTACTGATATTTGTACATTTATAAACAAAGGTTTGTTCGTTGTAACCCCTTCAATATTTAGGCCTATCTATGACGGAAAGAGTTAAAAAATGATTTTAAGTTTTTTAGTAGGAGTACAGCGCAGTCGCAGAGAGAAGATAACCACCTCTTTCCCTCCAATACACTAGCGTGGAGTATAAAATATAATTTCCCGATCGGTTACAGTTGCAAGGTACGGCTGTACAACGTGTCGTACAGAAAATACGTACGTAATTATATGAGTCGAGAGGTTTGGGCGGCTCTTAACATCGGGTACTAGAGATCCCGATGAGCGTAAAGTGACATGAGTATACAGCTCCGTCCAAATGCAAGAACTGGAAAACGGGAGATCCCGAGAAAATCCGGGAGCAGCCCTGCCGGGAACCGAACCTGGTTCGTTGTGGTGGGAGGCGAGTGCTGTGACCACCGCGCTGCCGCGGCACCGTAATTGTATGAGTATTAATCGTAGAAATCTGTTTGATAACATTTAGTGCAGTCCTTGGCCATAAACTTTGCCAAGTGGATTTGGGAAAGGCTATACGATAACATTTCTAAAATTTGTACAAGTCTAGAGATTAGATCTCAAAGCAATAGCGAACTCCCGTGGAAAGTTATACGGTGAAATTACTGAATTAAATTAATTTATCTACTGTGTTGTACTCTACTGAGGGCTGCGGCACCCTTGTGTACAGAAGGTGCAAAGGTGATGAATTATAGCGATTGTAGTGGCTCTGAAGTATTTGCTGCCAATTTGATTCTCATCAATGTCTGTGTCACGCGTTTCGATTACGAGTCCACCTCCTTGTCACACAAGCGTCAACTCTTCGCGATCGAAGCTACTTGTACATATTTTAAGCAACAACTGAAATATTACATCGACTACTTATATAAAAGTGATTGTATAACTTAACTGAAAATAAATTTTGAAAGAAACACTATATTTGTGAAAGTGTAGATGTGAAAGTGAGAAAATTAAGAAAGCCTTACGAATTTAATTTAAAAAATATTGTCTGGTAGCAAACCGCCTACAAAACTTCTCCAGTTTAATTAACAGTTGTGTTGGTTGTGGAACTGTTTAATCAAGTCTGTCATGACCAACTCACATTTCGGGGACAGTGGGTTTGGTGCCGTTCTGCGCTGCGTATTGTTACGGTGTGGTCAGGCCTTAGCTGAACGGCTTGCCTGATCACACCTTCAAACATAAACGAGCGGGATTGCAACGCCACCATTTGGTCGTCGACAGTTGCAGAAATCCCCTCCACCGGTCACTGAGCGCGGCCGCAGAACCACGCGCTTGATATAGGCCGTCGTTAACCGTCTTGTTGTCGTCATTCATCATTAGACCCTTTGGGCGATCCTACCAGCCAAGCAGACCAGGAAGATGGGTGTCCGGCCGTCGCTAACCGTTTCCTAGATTCAGCCTCCGGCAACATTAACAAGGTGATGACGTTCCGGTTAGGGTTATTTAAAATGGCGTGAGTGAAGTAACAATAAACATAATATTAAATTCAATGTAAAGCTCCCCCGGTCAATGCTAATATAAATAATAATTGTATAACCGTAAATTGTAATAAATTCATCAGATACTGTTTTGCACTACCGAATTAACGAGTCATTATTCTGAGTTACGCCCCCAGCATTCTCTCATAATCTTTCATGTACGAATTGGCTGAAAAGCTAGTTCGTTACAGTATGTAAGAGTTTTTCTTTTCTTCTTCTTTTTCTCAAGGAACATTCTGGCGCTGATCCTTGACGTCAATTTTCATAACTGCTCGCCCATTAGCTTACGATCTATGTTGGTTTTCCTGCATAAAAAATAAATATGGGTAATATTCATTATGTGCACTGTACAAGCTGAACTTGTACACACATGGTTGCATCGTAGAAGTGATACGGAGAAGAGAGCGCATGCAAACTGCGCAGTAACCTGTCTCCGCGTTACAACAATGGACTGCTTTCTCGCCTACATAACTATGAAAACAACGTGCATCGAAAATTGATTTTATAGCTCCGTGTTTTTAAATGCTAATACACTATTTCTGACCGAGTGTCAATGCAAAAAGAATATACTTAATGTAGGCAATGTACTTTTTTGTATAAAATCGTGCGTTTAATATAAATGTAAACAAGCATCCGCTTCACAGTTTGACCACATGATTTTGACAGATCTGATGGCGAAGGGCGAGTTATTGCTGCGGACATGCGCAGGAGACGAAAACCAGCCACTTCACCTTCGAGCCTCGTTGTGTGCGCCGCGGCGTCAGTCGGGCTGTCACAGCCAGTGTTGTTCGCCAACCCGGCAGCTGGCTCATCGTCCATGAAAATATTGCAGTCTGTTTTAGAAAATAGATGTCTGCCTGTAAATGCATATATTTTAACGCCGCCCCTGAATTGCATTTATGCAGTACCGTTGCAAGCGAATCTGAAGAAAAGGATTTCTAGATCGTTAAATCTTATTGCAAGCGTATTTTTTTAATCAAGTCCACTGAAATCGCGCACACTTCGCAAATCCACCACATCACTATACGCGTACTTACACAGTGCGAATATTAAAACTTTGTTCCTCACATCAGTTTTATACAATAGTCAAATGCTTAGTGAAGTTGCCAACTTTGTACTGCAGCGATACTGAACATTTATTCTTATATTTTGAGCCAGATTTATGACAAATTTTCAATGTTATCCAAAGATTTAAACATTTTAATTACAATTTTGATAAGTATCAAATTTTGTTTAGGGTAGGGGGGGATCGAAAGCCATGGGTGTGTGTATCGTTTTAGGATCAGCCGTCACGGGTCAGCTGAAAGGTATAGAAGCGGAATTTTTTCCGAAGAAAAAAAATTTAACCAAATATTATGCAATAATAGTAATACTACATACTTTGTAACACGCGCAAAAAAGGCACATATAATAATGGAACTGCTCCGAAATTTTATTTAAATAGGAAATGGCGCCAGTTGGCTAGAGTAAGGGAACTGTAGAGCGAGAGTGAGGCGTACACCTAAGCACACGTGCGTGCGCGTGGCAAAGTGAGCGACATTTGTACCACTCTCGCTTAATGGAAGAGCTTCGCACTGAAATTGTGAGATTCATTTATCAATACCACTGTGACACATGCTAACCATATCGATATCTATACCATATTTTGTTTCCATTAACTACATAAATCGATGGTAAATCGGTTTTTTTTAAGTGCTGACGTGTAATGATACTGCAAATTTCAACACCGTAAATCTCGCTATCGATAACACCGTTATCGGAAATACTGATACCAGTAATAAGTATACATGTTATACTTTTTTTATAAACGTCTCGCTTCAAAACTGGCAATCACACATACTTTATATCAGAAGTAAAAAACTCTTTTATCGCACAAATTAAAAAAACTGAGAAGAGTACCAGCAAATGTAAACTAAATATAAGCCCATATAAAAAAACTAAAATAACTAATGACCGCACAAAAAAAAAATAAAGTCAACAGAACTGCGCAAAAATGAGTGAGTGAAGATATTTGGGCGGTTTTCAACATCGAGGTCTTGAGAACCGATGAGAGTGAAGCGAGGTAAGTATGGAGCAGCACCGGAATGAAAGGGCGGGGGGAACGGGAGATCCCGAGAAAACCCGTCGATCAGCGGCATCGTCCGACACGATTCCCACTTGCGAAGATCCGGAGTGAACCGGCCGGGAATCGAACCTGGCTCGCCTTGGCGGGAGGCGAGCAGTCTAACCACTCAGACACCGTGGTTCCTATTGCGCAAAAAAATTTGTAGGTACGCCATATGGCTAGCTACGTAAATCGCTATGGGTTTATTGCTCATCGAATCAGATGCCGTCTACATGCCACGACGCGAATTCACAAGCGCCTTACTAATGTACTCCCCGTGCCAGCTCCCTATGGTACTTTCACAACTAAACCAGATGAAAATATGTTTGACGTCGACTGTAAGAAGACTAAGGAATTACGCCAACTTGGAAAAACTGCATATGAGAACAAGCTGGAATAAAAAGGACACTACGCAACCTAGCACTTCTCGACAGGCAAAGCTACCAACTGAAGACGACACTCTATTGGCGGCGTGTAAACTTGTAAGTCCGTTTTACGAGGATCAAAAATTTGTCAGCGGACTGCGTGTAGTAGTATGTGGTAACAACTCTCTCACCCGCAGCTCTAGCATATTAAACAGCAGGTAATGGCGACTGTTCAATAACTTGCTCTTTGAACGCCTCTCTTGCAGTGACTCTCGTGTGCTGTCTCACGCCATGTTGCAGTTAACTGTTGCACGAGTTACCTGGAGTAAGAACTAGATCATGCCTGGAAACGTCGGCAAAAAGAAACACGTGATTGTGATTACAACTGAATGGAAAAAGAGACAACAAAAAAAAATTGTCGATATAGTGGATAGTTGTATACGACTTCTACGGGCAAGCAGTAGAAAATAAAATAATTTACATCGGTAAGAAAATGCATCGAGAATGTGTACACTTGCACTTTCTAAGGACGACCAACTCTCCGTTTTAAAGCGCTTTTCAGAAATTAGCGCGGAAGTGCAAAAGTATTATTTTCTTACTTCTTGTCTAAGCAGGATAGATGAAAAAGCATTCCATTTATTATTCCAGGCTTATGGAATTTTATTGGAAATATAACAGTTTGGGAGGAAGGAATAAACTTAGCGTTTTTTTTGGGAGTTTAGAATGTTGCTAGTTTCAGAAAAATAAATATAAGCAATAGTTTAAAACTAACTAATTTCAGNACAACAGTTTGGGAGGAAGGAATAAACTTAGCGTTTTTTTGGGAGTTTAGAATGTTGCTAGTTTCAGAAAAATAAATATAAGCAATAGTTTAAAACTAACTAATTTCAGCTAAAAAAACTTCTATGCAATTTGACGATGCTAAGCTTTGGACAAACATATAGCTAAGCAGTTGTGTTTTCTTTTAATTACGTGTAGTCCTTGTTCTGTCATATTATGCGTTGAAAGTTTGCACGTTTAAAGAACACTTCTCGCGAATCGAAGCAAACTCATAAGTAAGTAAATTCGTGAACTTTTCCCAAGAGTAGGGTAAGATAACTAACCTGTTGGGCCAAGATGACGAAACAAACGATACATTTATTATGATGGCTTTAACATACATTTAGAGGCACATGCAATACGCTTTATAGTTCCGTTGTTTGTTATATAAAGTACCGGAGAGGAAATTTTAAAACTCAGTTATCAAAAGTGTCTTACTGGTGTTTCACACAAACAAATTTACAATAATCACACTCAAATCGTGTACCTCCTTCATAATTGGAGTAATTCACATGCCATCACTCACTTCATAAATGACACTGAATCCATTTTTCTGGAGATTCTACTTACTGTATTTTACACTGCACAAAGAACATGTAACATTGCTAACCTGCTTTGAACTACCTCCAGGTAAAAAGAGTGAGATTTTCTGTCCCAATTATTTTTTCCGTTCAATTTGCTTTGCTTTTCTGTTTTTCTTATCTTATTATTGTAGGAATAACATGGCCTTTGTTGGAGAGCGCGTTATTATAGACTCAGATATTGCAGGTCTTTGCTTGCTTGACAAAGCTATCTGAGCTCTTGGCAATGGCTTCAAATCTCACACTGGAATTTTCCTGTTGCAGTTAATTGGACTTTCATCTTTTATCTAAGAAAATGCCCTGGCTGTGATGCAGGCCTTGCATCTCCCTACAGGACATTCCTTCTTCCTTCACTGCGTGCAAAGCAGCAATTATTTTAGTCCATCATCCCAGTTTCTCCGGCCTGTTTCTCATATATTTCCTTGGCATCGCTGAAAATATGAAAATATTGAGTACCATGCCATTATTAAATACTACCGACGGCGATGAACATATTTTAACTCCCCAAACAATTGCTTCACACGCAAATAGAATGGTTTTAATTTATCTGGCTATTGCGAAGAAGCAAGAAGACGAATTCGTCAACTTGCCCCCCGTCATCTTGCCCCGAGTCTATTTTTTTCAATAAGATTTATTTTCTACAATAGATGATTCACTGTGATATTATTATTTGCATGCCGAAACTCTTCATATGCATATTATAATTGCCTGTGTATAATAAATTACAACCGATATCAAATCTTATGGAACCTACCTTAACAATGCAGCAATGAGGCACGAAACTCGATGACTCCCAAACAAGTGAACAAAGATGGAGTAGAAAATTCTGTTATTGCTGGCTAATAGCGGTGAGAGGTGACATTAAAGGTCATAGGGTTATTAACGTGCTATCTGCGTTGCTAACGGAATAAACGTCAATTCATCTTAACCCGTCCGTAAACTTGCCCCGCCCTCTCCTAATTTGTTCGTCCTCTCCGCTTTGATGTAAAAGTGCAAACATTATGTACTTTTGTTGAAATATTACCAATTCGTACCTTAGAAGGCGAGTACTTGCAGAACGAGGAAAAGTCTGCAAACTAAGTTATATCTATTTTTGTTCGTACAAAATATGTCTTTTTTCAAATCGATATAACTACCTGATTTATTGAAATAATTGACAAAAACAAATAATAATAATAATAATAATAAGTAATACACACTTGACGCTTTACCTTCCATGTTTTAAACTTTACTATTTTTTGACACAGAACACAGCACATGCGTAGTTACTCCGTCAAAGTTATGGGCGCAACTGGCTCACGCTTGCCGTGCGAGAAACAGTGACGCAAAGCGCGCCAGCACTGGCTATTGTGTCGCTTCCTCGAACCTTTTTTATTGCGGTTCTGTCTTTTTACTATTATACTACCTAATACCAAGTGTTTTATTTTATTTTAAAGCAACGAAATTTTTCATTTTTGTCCTCGTAAATTAACAATTCGGCCTTGTGTGCGGCGGGTGGAAGCGTCGTGGGAGGTAGGGGTGGGGGAGCCTTAGTAAAAAAAACTTAAACAATAATTCGGTATTCCATGCGAGTGGAGCCACGGGTACAGCTAGTGTATATATATATATATATATAAGTTAGTAGTATTAAAATATTTGCTAAGCTGTGTGAACCTGAGACAAGTATGTGTAATATTGTGTTCCAACTCACTCTGTATTATTATTTTATAACTAACCTACACTGAGTACGTTGAGAATTGAAAGTACAACTTATCAAACCTAGCATTGATGACTTGGGTGTCACAGGAACTTGGAATTTTTTTGCAGCATCGCATGGGAAGGGGGCTGTAGATGGAGTAGGGAGAACCACCAAAAGAGTAGTATGGAATGCAGCACGTTCATATAAATGCAAAGTTGATTCAGCCAAAGTATTTAATCAGTATGTAAGTATTAAAGTTAAAGGCATTACCTGCCTTTTCGTACCCAGAAATAATGTTCAAGGAAAGAAAAACTCTTGAATGAGCGTTGGAACAATCTTTTACCTGTCGAAGGTATAAAATCACTTCATCACTTCCAACGCTTTCATGATTTTTCTCTTCTCGCAGTAAAAACTGCTAAATCTAAGTTTTAAAAAAATGGTGTTGTTCCCCCGAGGATAAAGATGTGGCAGGTTGCTCCAAAAAATTGTTTGTTCAAGACATTTACACAGATTCAGAAACCGAGCAAAACAGTGAAACTCCTCGTTCCACTCCCATTCCTAAAGTAGCTTTTTCTCACAGTAATCTTTTACCCGGAGTTTTTGTTAAAGTAGACTTAGATAGTGCCAGTGGTAAATATAGGAAGTGGTCTACTTGGGCATTTGCCAAACAAATGTTACCGAAGAAGGTGATGTACAAGTAATGTTTTTGAAACAGTATGGTGAAACAGGTAGACTGTATATAACTGACGAATTAGATGTATCTTACGTAGCAGTGTCGCAGATATCTGGTATTGTATCTCCACCAGACATTAGACTTCACGGAGATCGCATGCTGTACGAATTTGACAAGTGTTTCGGAAAATTACCCTTAGGCACTCAGCCATCATTTCCTGTTGTGATTTTTGTCAACCTGTTACATATTGTTCACAACAGTACGCTAGTTTAGTAATTCATATTACTTAAAAATGTCGTTTATTTTTTAAACTGTAAAATTGTGACAACTTTGCGTAATATCATATCTTTTATTAATGGATGTTTAATGTTAAAAAGGTTTATAAAATTTCATGATTTAGTATACGTTTAAGCTTAAGTAACTTCCATTGTAAAAGATTGAAGAAAATCCTCCAATATCTTATTTGTATTGCTCTCAGTCACACCCGGAAATTTCATGTGTCCCACCCGGAAAATTTTGGGAAATGTACAGAATTAAAAAAGTTAACATATTTTAAAGTTCTAGATGGTCCTTTTATTATACCAAACTTTCTACAGTGACATAAAAATTATATTAGATTACTAATTCAACCCAGTTCATAGAATTTTCTGTTTGTGTTGGCCTTCTTTAGAAATCTGGCTCTTTACATGTCACACCCGGAACCACACATGCTTATTTTTTCCTGAAAAACTATGGTAACTTTTATTCTGAAAAATTGGCAGGTGTTTGTTGGTGTTTCGTTAACGTTATAAATACTAATAGTTCAGACACACTACTTTTACACATTTTATTTGATTGGTTTAATGTTGGCAAATATCACACCCGGATCTCATGGAATGGCCCAATAACAATAATCTATTAAATATCGTTTCACAGTATGTGCAAAGAAAGAAGTTTTCATTATTACTTAATTTATGTAATTGTAAATGCAAAATATTTGAATTTTTTTATTTAATTTGTTTACAAAGTAGTAAAGTACAATATGTTCTTTCAGAAATAATTTCCTATTCAGACACACATAATATTAAATAGTCAGTTCCGGGGTAAAATGTGTTACCACAGGGAAATGAGCGCTTACACTCAGTTCCATAATGTTTGTTTTTTTTTCCAAAGTGGGACTTACTAACTTTTTTAGTATCAATAACCGTGCGGTAAACTCGAAACAACTTTATTCTTATATTGGATTTTTTCAACGTTAATTTGATGCGCAAGGAAGCTTATTATCATTAAAATAATTTTATCTCAAAATTTAAATTTTTTTATTTTTTTTATTTGGATGACCGTATATGAAAACCGAAAATGATACAACGCACAAATTAATATATTCTTGAGATTTATTTGTTAAAATATAAATGCCAAAGTTTCGTGGTGACGACAAAATTTTTTTAATAGTAATTTTGTAATCACAAACAAATATTTATATAATCAGCATAATTTTTGTAATCAGCACAAAAAAAAAACAGTCCTGTATTAACTACAAAATTTTGTTGCAGCCGCAAAACATTTAGCACCATGTTTTAACAGAACATTCAAAGTGGTCACAAAATTTTTTCTTCAGTGCAGAGCCAAAAGGGCACTCCTATCTTCAGCTCTGCAACTCACCTCAAATAACGTGTTTAACATGGCCTTCCCGTCCTACATTCTTACGAAACACAATAACCATAACATGAAATTTTGTAAGAGTTCACGATTAAGTTTACGTGTTGACTTGAGTACTCATTTTATCCGAGCGCTTACATCTAGCGACGAGTTTTTTGAGGAGTGTCGAGTT
>NQII01000221.1:610917-624500 GCA_002778355.1 Clitarchus hookeri | reverse complement strand
CGAAGCACGAGAAGACAAAGAGGAAGCACAGAATAAGGAGCTGACAAATAAATTGCCGCGAGATGTGAGCGCACGAAGCGTGGCCGTGGAGGAAGGAGATACGCGAGGGTTCTGAAAGCTCTAATTAGTCGGGCAAGGGTCTGCTCCCGTCGACTTTTTTTTTTCCCCCGCCACGACCAACTTTGAGAGCCCCTGCACAGAAGTCGCCGAGAGCAAAGATTTCAAAGTGACAGTTGTACGTGCCGCAGAGGCGAGGACAAGCACGGCCAAGCCCTGGGACGAGGCTCTTCTCCCAGCGTCAAGACACGTCCCAACTATCGACGAAGGAACGCCGAGAGCGAAGAAGTTGTGCGTTCACATTTTTCCACTTTGTTAGTACGTATTCTGATTATGATTTCTAAAAGATGTTAATAGATATTTATTTGTCCTGTGGCAGTCCGTGTTGCAGTCGGTTGGTGCGCCGCCGGTCTGTGGCGAGGGAGGTTCTGGGTTCGCATGCCAGGTAAGGTATGGGCGTTCCTTCAGACATTACACCGCGGGACGTTAATAAGCCCTTTCCACTACAATACAATAATTTTTTTTGCAGCTTGTGTGTGGCAATTGCAAGAAGTTGTTATGGTTTGTTAACAATATGCGCGTGTGTTTACACACATTTTATGGACCAGAATACGTATACACACGTATTCTTGAGTCTTTGCCGAAAAACTGGCTATACAGAAAATATGTGTCATAAAAAGTTTGAACTGATTAAGGTAGTCCGAAAGATCCTGGTACGAAAATGTACTGAAACGGGGCTACACAGTGAAAATTTAACTTCATGCAACGTCTATGAAAGGCTGTCTTGTAAGTACATTTTAGAAAAAAACCTTTCATGTCAAATCTCGTTAATCTACAATGAGAGTTGCACGAAGTTGTCAGCTATAAGTGCAGGAAATTCGAGCAAATTAAGCAGTGCGAATAAAAAGAGTTCTTCAAGTTGTGCATAAATAAAAAAGAGGTGCATTACGTGGGAATAAAATAATTTACATTACCAGTAATGACCGAGGAAACTAGATAACAATTTTTCATTAAAAAAACACTAACATTCGACGGTTGATGGTATCATTTGTACGCAATTAAAGTAGCATTTTCCCCGCCGTCAGTTTCCTCGTTCACCACGCCGACCATTAGCGTATCGCACTCGTGCCGGTTACGCACGCATTGCGTGCCGGGGCTGACGGACATGGTTACACGTGTCACCGTCGCCGACTGCGAACGTAAATCACACGCAAGCAGGAGCCTGCGCTCGGGGAAAGACGCGGCGCGGCGCACGTGTAGTCCGAACCAGCGCGCTGTCTATCGACCCCATCGAACGTCTCAGCTGTCGTGTCGCCAGTACCTCCGCACCGAGCACATTCTGCTCCGAGAGCACCGCTTAAGGCGCCCGTCTACCTGGCGCTTGAGCTGCGTTGCAGAGTGTTCGAAATACACGTTTTTCAACGAAACTATTAAGCGTGCGTCCAACGTGCTGATCTACGTAAAGAACACACACTTCAGACTAGAGCTGCATATTACTTTCAAAATATCACGTACGTTAGAAACATCAATTCAGAGTACTCCAAAACCGCTAAAAAACGGCCTTTCTATGGCGCTGTAGCTCAAAACGCACGCATCAGATACATACAAAACTACTATAGGCGCCTGCACTGAACCTTCCTAAAGACTTCCCACTGATAAAATAATATGGTCACCGCTGAAAGTCCCATAGGTACACGCAGCACGACGAGTACACCGCACGCTAGTTCAGAGCCTTGCGCTTAGCGGCGATGGCGTACTTGATGCGCGTGGCAGTGTCGCCCTTATCGCTCCCGCGCTTCTCGGCCTAAACGTGGGAAAAAGTTCCTGGTAGACGGGCGCCTTAAGTCCGGGGGTTTACCATGCACCGTCAACGCCCTGTCTGCAGTGGCCACGTTCCTTTCTATACTGAACAAAGCTAAGGTCCTAACGCCGAGTCGTTGCCTCGTGCGGTAACCGTTGTAACGACCGTCGCGTTGCTTCTACAGTAACTCTGCACACTTTCGAATCTCGTGCACGACACCGAACGGGCGCAGCGGTGACGCACTGGACTCGGAATCTGGATAACACGAGTTGGAATCTCGGTTCGGCCCTACTGACTTCGGTTTTGCATGGTTTTCCGAAATCACACCCGGCGAATACCACCGGGATTGTTCCTTCATTTAAGCCATGGCCGATTCCATTCCCGCTGGCGCTTTGCTGAGCAACTTGCCCCGTCTTTAATGACCTCGCTGTCGACGAGTCTTCGAATCCTGCCTAGGGCCCACCTTGTATTCTACGCTAACTTGGAGCAGAATATTCTGAAAATTAAATTTATTCTCTTTGGGAAAGACTTTTCTTTGTTTCAAAACGGGACAGTCGACTGATGAAAACCTCTAAAAGTGATTCCAATAAAATGACACTAGCGAAACTTTAGCGAAAATAATCGGTCACGAGATGTGAAAGGAAACGCCATCTTCCAAGGGCGTGTTATAATTGAAATAACCATAACTATACCAGTAAACGTAGGACGTTAACGCCTTTCATATGTTCTGAAATTGTGGTCCGTGGCTTGGTCCTAGGTGGTTAACGAAATAAATTTTGTGTTTAATTTTATTAATTTACTTAAAGATTCTGCAATTAAATTCTTTCATATAATGTTTTATAACGATAATGTCAAGCTTTTTAGGGGTCAATTCATTTTAATATATGCTATATGCTTTTGCTATATGATTAGAAGATGTGCCGTCGAAGTGGTCGATGTGAGGTTGACAATCTATACCTAGTGGTCCATGGTAAAGGAAAGTTTGAGAAATACTTATGCTGATTACAACCACGGTTAACCACAACCATAACCATTAAAACCATTAATACTGCATAGTTACACAGTAAGTTCGCGAACTTTTAACTTTCTGGTGCGAGAACCTATGTGTGACCAATTACAATTTACCTATATTATTTTAGAAGTCAAACAAACGCACTGTCATAATCGCACATTTCTGTTCACGATAACAGACACTCATTTCCCTCCTCTTGTCGTATTTCCTCGTACATATATATCTTTTTTTTTGTGCTGGCTAAAGAATCAAGTGGGAACATAAGCGAATGAGAGAAATCAATAGCGAAAAGTTTGTAAAAAAAAATCCAGGAACATTATTTATGTTACAAGTTAGCCAACTTAATCAACAACCCCTCCCCCTTCCCCGAGGATTCTCTTATGGAAGTGAAAAAAGAGATTGAACTATAAATGTAAACATCCGGCTTTCTTATGTTGGTTGGAGTAAGGTGTTTGTATTATTTTTGTGGCAACGGTTGTGGGTACAGTTGTGGTTATGATTATTTCAGTTATTTATAGCATTACCTTAAGGCAGAGGCAAAACGGAAAGTATTATGAAGGAAACTGTTTCACAATGCAAATTAGTTTTAATGGTATATAATAAGCATCATGATTTTGTTCATTTAAAAAATACTCACTGCAGTTGAAAAAACCTGTGATGGCACAAAAAAATTTGACTAGAAGCCAAATAATTAGTCGGAGCAACTGTATATTCTTGTTTGGCAATATGCAAACAAATATACCAACTGCTCAAAAAAACAGTTATCTCAGTGCACATGCGAAGTAAAAGCATTGTCATAGACGCAATTCGCAATAAAAATAATAATGGCGTGTGCACCCAGGGAAAGGCAACACCCTCCGAGGGACGGTCTTTCCAGCTGGGACCCGTAGGTGACCGTCATCCCCGGGCATGACAGAAATGAGACCCTAGAATGGAGTGGCACTGGAATGCAAGGACGGGGGAGGTGGGAGTACCCCGAGAGAACCCGCCGGCAAGCGGCATCGTCCAGCACGATTCCCACATGCGAAAATCCGGGAGTGAACCCGCCGGGGATCGAACCCGGATCGCCGTGGTGGGAGGCGAGCGCCCTGGACACTACGCCACCGCTGCCCCTACAAGTCGCAATATACACGAGTTGCTGAAGTTGTACTTTTAAATTATTTGGAAAGTAAATAAGTTAATATCATGCCCATTCTTACTGTTATGGACATACAACAAATATAAGCCTAAAATAAATTATTCCGGAATCAAAATAAAATAAAATTGGCACTTGTAAGAAAACGTCGACACAAGGAATCACTTTCCCTTCAGCGCCGCCAACTTATTGGCAGTATTCCAAGCCAATGTGTCCGGAAAAATTTGCTAAAAAAACCTGGAAGAAGATTTTCTCATAAGTCGATTTTAAAATTGCCGCGTTAACGCGGCTTCCTAAGTGCGTGACCGGCCTAGTGAAAAGGTAGCGTTTTACGTGTTAAAATTATTTTAAGTTGTGTCTCGACCACCTTCCATTTTCCCGAGCAACATTTCTACAAAAACGTTTTTGCGAAATTGTTAATACTTAAAAATTGCGGGTAAATTAAGATTTATGGAATCAAACAAAAACACAAAAAGTACAAACTCTTATTTATTTACTCCTACTTGCTCTTGCTGCATGGTTCTTCTATTGAAAGGGCGAAAAATGTTTTTTTTATAAGCGATATTGTGAAAGGAAGCTGACAAACGTTATCTTGGCCCGTCCCTTAGGCAGCTCCCTCGAGAGGCCTACTTACCTGCAGATGCACGGAGAAACGTCTAACGTTGTCGCAACAAAAAAGATAATAATTTGGGCCATTTTTTAAACCTTTATATCATACTAAACCTTATAATGTTGTGACAAAGTTAATAATGTCAACCGGTTACAAAGCAATACATTACTATAATACAAATATAATTTTGAAGTGTCAATGTTAACAAAGCTACTAAGCAATGTTTCCAAAACCAAATATTCTATTACGCTACAGATGATAGAAAGAACAAAATATTAGTTTTACTACGACGTTAAAGTATTGACCAGCCTACACTAGTTTACGCTGACTTGACATTAACTTCTCCTGGTTCATGATGGATGTAGCATCAGTGATTCCTTGAAAGTACCATTCCATCCTAGTCTGGGGTGTGATTTATTTTCGTAGGCAAACATATTGTGGACACGTTTAATAGTTTCGTCAAAAACATGATACATGCTGCAAGGCAGTTCAATTTCCAGTTGCGCGGACCCTTTACCACGATCGAGCTATTAACTGCAGTTTATATCTGCTTCATGTAAATGTTTTTCATCTGGACGTTCCCTTGTCGATTAATAACAAGCGGCGTTGTTTTCCTAAATTCTTCCCCAGGAGCTGGTGAAAGGTACGCCAGAGTGACTCTGTCAGTGAGAATTCTTGGAAAGAAAACAAACACTTGTGGGAAGCAACGTACATTTTGCAGTAAAAAAAAATGTTAATCAATTCCAGGTTGAACACCGGACAGTTCATTCAGCATGTTAACGACGAGGGTAATTACTTACAAGTGGAAATACCACCCTGTCACTGCTTTTCTTTCAGTCGACATTCCTGTTAAGTTAAACGAAGTCACTTGTCGTTTCGTGTTCATTATCTTTGTCACATCAACACGAAGCGTGCAAAACTTAATGACAGTTTGTTATAGAAGGTCGTTTGGGGGGTAACTTTACGATGACTGTTCTGACCAAATAAAGGAATATGTAGTTCATAGTTTACAAATTTGTAATAAATAAAAAGTTCAATGTACAGCCTATCTTACGAAAACGACATTATCGTAAAATTGAAGAAATCTCTTAATGTATTGCTTTCATAAACCTGCGTGTTTGTGTACGTTGTAATTTAATATCACTATTCAGTTTATTTCACGCCACTGAGTAGCACCACAGCCCGCCTTTTGGAGCACATTATTTCGAATGACGATTTCTAGTAGCCAAAACCCCTCGGCTGTTACACATCATTCCACTTTCGTTTAGGGAACACTTCTTCTGTTGTTAGTTTGCGGATTAGCGTACACTTAGACAAACCATACGTTTAAGTGCTGGTGTTAATCAAAGTATGAAAAGCCTGCTGTTGATTCACAAAAATTATTTTGTTCAGAAGACGCGGCACACGGGAAGGGAGTTGAATTCAGCGCACTAAACTTTACACTGATCTATTAGGACTAATTAATAAAGACATGAAGGAGGTGTTTTCCTGGACGTTTGCGGACATTATTGCTTTCAATAGTCACAATCTTCAAAGTACTCACATAATCATGAATATTTTTATATGAATTAAAAACCAAAATGTTGTACTACGTAGAATTACCGTACCTGGTCGGGTAAAATAGTGTTATTTAGCACATATCACACCAGCTATAAAAAATTTATAGACCTCTCTAAATCCTGACCAGTAATTAATCCTACTTTTCTATTGAAGTGTGTGTGTGAGAGAGAAAGAGAACGAAAACTAACTTTTTAATCATGTTATAAAATTGATTAACTGTTCTTAAAAACTATCATGGAAACATTTTAACAAAATAATACAGTTGAGAAAATAATTAACCCCATTAAATGGACATTGCAGCACGTGATTTTAAGGATAGAAAAATAGCCTACAATATGAGTTATCGAGTAATTATTAAAACAATTAATTTAAAAATACTACAAATTAGTCCGATACATTATTACTTCCGTAAAAATATTAATCTTAAAAAA
This sequence comes from Clitarchus hookeri, assembly GCA_002778355.1. Lineage (NCBI taxonomy): Eukaryota > Metazoa > Arthropoda > Insecta > Phasmatodea > Phasmatidae > Clitarchus > Clitarchus hookeri. Next base: position 617,894 of record NQII01000221.1, on the reverse strand, counting down.
AGCTATTATTTCCAAGGCCCTCCAATTCTTTTACTTCACACATTAATCACATAAATAGTCATTTGATGAATCCCATCCCCTGCATACTTGGCGTGGCAACCACGGCTCACTATTCCGGCCAAATACATCACAAACTAAACACACCTCACAATTTAATGATTTAATGCCATTGTCATTATAATCGCATAAATTGTCTCTCTAATTTTTTCAATATCTGACTCACTTTCTGAAACTAGATTGTCGCCTGCATCCTTTAACTCTTGGTTTCATGGACAAACGCTTTTATATCGCGTATTAGAATATCGTACAATCGTGGAAGGTTAAACGTACATAACATTTTTTTACAGTTAATTACTATAATCATGTACTAAGCCAACTTGCACTTTGAGAAGACAAAATACTGCTAGCGATACAATAAAATGCACACATCACTTTGCAGGCATGTGCAGAAAGCGATGAATTTGAGCAGCAGAACTGTAACGCCAGTGTCCTAACGTCTTGTAACGCACACTCGATTCATTTCTGGTTGAGGATTTATCGAAAGACCTGTATTCTCTGCAGACAGCGGAAACCACGCCAAGGCAAATACATTCCTCGTCGTTCGTTCAGTGCGATGATAAGGATTCACGGAGAGTTCTGAGATTGCATTTTCCGAAGGCCACTGGAGATTACTGCACGAGACAGTAATAGGTGAAACATAGATAGGAGAAATGGCTCCAAGATAAATGTCTTCCATGTCCAGAGTAATCTGTAACTTGACAAATCGCTATGATACTGTCTTCTCGTCTGCAAGCTATTTATTGCCTTATACATGATACCATGTATAAAAAATGCGAAGTGCTTAAGTAAGCCGTGAGAAATGTCAAGGGGCATATAAGTAGTTTAACATTTTCGCACAAGCTGATACTAATTTTTTATTTTGCTAAGTATCGAATTTATACGTATACAAACGTAACTTATTATTATTGTACAGTTTTGTAAGTTTTCTTGGAGAGGTATATGTTAAGACGATCTTAGTATTTCTGCTAAATTATATGATAATTTTGCGTTTCATACACAACAAATTTGCGTCTTCAAGATTAATAAAGTTATAATTTCGATTTATTTCACTACGCAGGATTTTTAGTTTCGTTTATATGCGGGTAGTATATGTAAATAATAAGCCAGTGGTTTTTACTGCTTTGTAAATATTTCTGTTATTCATGTTTTCATGTTTTTAATCATTTTTACAAAAGCCGATACTTTAGGACTTAAGTTGTACTTCTCTGAAATAATTTTTTCTTCGACCGTTGAAAAACCAATGATTTTGAAGGGTTTTTTTTTTCATAGTTTGTAAATGTATTTTTTTTTTTTTAGGTGTAAGTTTGACACTCGACTTAATTGTTATAGTATTTTCCTGCTATCCTACTATCGCTGCCATGTCAGTGAACGAGTATGTAGTGAAATTAAAATATATAACAGTATGAATGTGGAACAAGAAAACTTTTTTATGAAGCTGTTCTCGAAATGTGCGCAGAAGTTCATGCCATGGTCGATAAAAGAATCTTATTTACGAAATACTTATTAAAATTTCGAGAGAAATTTTCTGCGAACAAACGTTTCCTTTTAGTGAAACATTTTCTTAATTGCATTGCTTCAGAGCATTACTTCTTTGCCATTAACAATTATGTAAATTAGTGAAACATCTCATCACCTAAATAGAGTTGTGTGTGTGAGAGAGAGAGATAGAGGGAGAGAGATAGAGAGATAGAGAGGCAAAAATTTAAGAAAGTGCTAATGCAACACAAGCACTTGCATGAAACGCTATGTCGCTCTACCCGCAAGGTTGTGACGTATCGTGCAGTCTTTTTACAGTGTATTATTGTACAACGATCCTGTGCTTTCATTGGTGAAAAATCTGAAGAAAATTTCTACGCAGTAATCTTTGATATATAATTATTATTTATTATGTTAATTTTCGCTAGTGCTGATGATAAAATATGGTTTATAATAAGCATGATGTGTGAAAATTCCATTTGCATTTGGTCTTAAATGGTGATATTTTAGCATCAACGTGTGCTGCTGTTACAAGACCCCAGAGGGGCGTATCAGAGTTTGTGAAGGATGGGGAGGTGTTAATAAAAATAAAATAACTAAATTTGATTGCTAATTTATTCACACATATGTTATTTACAACATTATGTTATATATCCAATATTATGTTAATTCTCAGCGAGCGCGATATTTGATGTGTAATCTCAATCTATTTAAAGTCGTTGTCAGTGTTTCTATATTCGTTATAATCATTTAATTCACACTCATTATTGGCACATATTCAGTCTGTCTATTGCTATAATTCCCTGTGTTTACCCTCACGCATCCAGCCAGACTCTCCACTGTGCCGATGCTCGCAGTCCGCAGACTTCAATTCCTCTGGTCACCCTCGCCGCCACTCCACGCTTCCCTGGCTAGCCACTTCGTTGTCTTCGTACGCCTGTCGCGTAATATCGCGCAATCCTCGAAAATGTCAAAAACTCAATTCTCAAAACTATCCGACCGGAGGCCCGTCGCGACTTAAATAGTCTCGGTCGCCCGANTTGGCACATATTCAGTCTGTCTATTGCTATAATTCCCTATGTTTACCCTCACGCATCCAGCCAGACTCTCCACTGTACCGATGCTCGCAGTCCGCAGACTTCAATTCCTCTGGTCACCCTCACCGCCACTCCACGCTTCCCTGGCTAGCCACTTCGTTGTCTTCGTACGCCTGTCGCGTAATATCGCGCAATCCTCAAAAATGTCAAAAACTCAATTCTCAAAACTATCCGACCGGAGGCCCGTCGCGACTTAAATAGTCTCGGTCGCCCGANGAAAATGTCAAAAACTCAATTCTCAAAACTATCCGACCGGAGGCCCGTCGCGACTTAAATAGTCTCGGTCGCCCGATCTGCAACGTTCCCCGCACCTCGAGTCACGCAGAGAGAGGCAAGGACAATGAACCAGAACGCTCTTTTCATAGACAATTATCATAGAAATTCAATCCGACGAAGGTCAGGAGCGCGCGAGTTGCGATAGGCTTATCGCGGCGGCACGCCTTCGAAAATCGCCGTGGACTTATCACGTTACTACTCTGTCCTCCTTCGTTCGCGCGGAACGGGTCAAGGGAAGCATTGCAAAGCAGCGAGCACGTAACAATATTCGGCCTGGTAAACGGTGTCTAGTGACAAATAAATGTTTCATGCTCATGAGACGTGTGCATTTGTTGTGATATATGCAGGTTTCCCTTTAATTTATAAAAAGTGTGGCAGATCTTTCTTCATCAATCTTGTTAATTTAGCTTCTCTTTGAATAAGAAGGAGGGCGAGAAACATACATCAAAATAAATAACAATAAATATCCGAAGGGTTGGATAAAGTAGTTTCCGGTGTCTATTTTTACATGTTCCCTCAAGTAACTGATGTAGGTGAAGTATCGTGGTCACCTATCAAATGGTTTTCCCTCCATTGCAGTGATGTATTTCTCCCGCTATCTCCCTGGATGACATTAATTATTCAGATATGAATGCCGGCCCTGGTCCTACGAAGGCTGAAGCGACTGTCCTGGGAGACTGAGGCCGCACACAGCTTCCATGCGAACGACTTCCGCTTTGCTGTACACAGAAGTACTATTCTGAAAACCGACATCCTACACAGTTCAAGCAGCCAACGAGCAACCGTCTAGCCCCCTTAGCGTTGCCAAACACCTCGAAATACATTTATTTCAGCACATATTTATTGAAGTGTTTCACACATTTATAACCTGACATAAAACTCTCTGAACAGAAAATGTGCCACCCTTGATTTAGCCATGTTAATTTTTAGCAGTTTTGCTATACATACATCGAAGGTTCGCCTTTTCATTGGCCAGCGGAGAAGACTCAACTGTCTCGGTAGGCTAGAGCACCAAGTACACTGCTTAATAAACAGACGCAGGGAATCTTGACTTCTGAGTTTTATCTTACATTGGGTTTCTCGCTCCTATCCACGTAGTCGTTTAGACTTGCAGATGGGATTTACATTAAGAGGGAAAATTTTCTGAACTTACTTGGCTAGGTCATAGTCTTAGCTTCTACTATGTACATTACATTTTAACAATGAGCAATAATGAATTAGAGTACGCAGAAATTAGCAGCGTGGATAGATAGACTAGGAGCAAAGAACGACAAAATTGACAGCTAAACGTTGTGTGGAAGCACAAGTGTTGAAAGTGGAATTTTTGAAATTTAAGTTCTAGCAGTTTGTCCCATGTGGCGCTTTCACGAAAATCTCGCTGTATCCAACAATATTGAAACATTTCTACAAAAAATTTCGCTCCAAGAAGGAATTGTTAGATTGAGACATAATTTTCTTATTGTGATAGTACAGCCGAAAGAAACCAGTAATAACAATATCACTGCATCAGGACAATGTCCATCCACCTGCGGCATAGAAGGATCTTGTCGTTGCTCAAAATCACGAACGCTTTGACTCGGAGGAAGCCGACGTGCCATGTGACGCCACATATGTTCGAAGGGCGACTGATCAGGTAACCGGGCAGGCCACTACTATGTGAAACATTACGTAAACTATCAAGGTAACTTACGGCTGTGTGCAGGTGGGCGTTATCTTCCTGTAAGCTGTATCCTGGGCGCTTAGTTAGGAAAGGTAGCACATAAGGCCGCATAACGCCTTCAGCATGTTACTGTGCACTCAATTACTCTCGTATAACTACCGGTAGGGAACGCTGTTCATTTCAATGGTTCGCCAGATCATCACGATAGTAGTGATGGGAGCGTGCCACTGTAAACTGAAGCAGGAATTGTAGCATTCATCATAAAAACAATTAGTTTTCAGTTTGAGGCATCTCACGCATCCCACGTTTTTCTTCACTGATGGCCATTGCAAACGAAGGCGACCATGTAAAGATGTTAATGAAAGAACGCATGATAGGCTTAGTGATAATAGTTTTGAATCTGCTAAGCATCTGGAAATGTTTTTGGTATATATGTGATGTTCTAACGAAACTGCCACATGTCGCTGGATGGTCGACAAGGAAGCCGCTGGCTCTATTAGTGTCCGTCTTAATCCCTCGTGATGGTCTGTCGGTGTCGTCCAGATCTGGTCTGCCATTTGTGGATTAATACACGTGTCCATCACTTCCAGCACTATCTGACTATGTATGACAGTCCAAAGGACGGGCAATTTATCACGCCGTCTACTCTGTCCCTTGCAGCCGTATTAGAGCGCCTCTCTCAAACTTCGACAGTTGTTCGTACAACTGTCTCGTACGTCTTCTCGGCATGCCTATCGCTGTTAATCACACCTTGCTACTATCGAGTGTGTAACTTCAAATGTGTTGTTCTAAGGATTGTTTATACATGCCATACGAAGAGTGGTGGCATCTCCCTCTTACGCCGTCTGTGCATGATCTATCAACGGAAACATTATTTTTTTTTGCAAACAATGTGCTTACATACCGACTTTCGTCTGTATCGAATGGCTTTTACGGGACGCGAACATTTTTATGACAACGACTGTACGTACACCTTTGCCAACTTCGACGTATAAAATATTGTAAAACAGAATGTTTTTTTAAGAACAAGAACTTGCATTGCTAATTTATTCAGACTTAATAAAATGCGTTTTCAAAAACTCGAAGTTCCACATTTATGTACGTAAAGAAAACAACATTTTAATATGTTATGCTTTTCTTCTATCTTGCTTTTATTACACGGAAAATACAGAATTCTTGCCTTTGGAGAAATGGTATGAATTCTTAATTATTTGCTTTAAAGGTCCTAAAGTGCGATTTTAAGAATTTAAATCCTAAACTTAGGAGTGTATAAACGAAACTTCAATTTTTCGTTGATAAGTGTTTCAAATTTATTTTCATTGTTCCAATTGTAAAAACTGCTGGTGAAAGTAAGATAAACAAATTAATTACATATAAAGATGAAATAAATGTCACGTTATTTACTTTTAAATGTATGAAAAATAGAAGTGACTAAGTAAAAGAAATTAAAGAAGGAACAACTAATTAACTTATCAAGACGCTTAAGCAATATTTGTTAACCAATCTGGCAAACATTNGGAACAACTAATTAACTTATCAAGACGCTTAAGCAATATTTGTTAACCAATCTGGCAAACATTTAAATAAAGTTCCCCTCTTTATAAACTAAACTTTCTCGACACCAGTCCTGATTCGCACGTATAGATTTCCCCTAAAACGAGCCTTCTACGCGCCATCAACAACTTCTCACACCACATAATTCAACACATAATTTTCTAGGAGCATATAGAATTTCAAATTAAAACCCTTAATTATTTTANTTTAAATAAAGTTCCCCTCTTTATAAACTAAACTTTCTCGACACCAGTCCTGATTCGCACGTATAGATTTCCCCTAAGAGCGAGCCTTCTACGCGCCATCAGCCACTTCTCACACCACATAATTCAACAGACAATTTTCTAGGAGCATATAGAATTTCAAATTAAATCCCTTAATTATTTGGAAGTATAACAAATGCATTCTATTAGGACACGCGTTATCTTACCAGAAACTGGCTCGTGAACACTCAACCAAGAAGACAGCACAACTATGGCCAGAGTATCGACTCGTCTTGTGAATAAAGTTAGCGTGAGTAGACGCGCTGGATTGTGTTTTATTTAACCTAGTCTTTGAGCTTGCTTTTGATGTTGCCGGTGAGGGTGTTCATATATCAAGTCTAGCATCTCACATTATTGCTTTACGAGCAATCGCATAAAGAGTTTCTTGAGACATTGCTGGAATAGCCCGTCCTCATGTATTCTTCCACTACCGTCATCTGTCTCTTAAGATAATCTAAAGTTTCCTATGAACGTCTTGTTGCAGGCATTTTAAATTAGATCGATAGCTGTAAGCTTATCTCGCGTGCACGTACGGCAGACCGTCTCCCCGCGGGACTAATCAGGGAAGAGAGAGAGAGAGAGAGAGAGAGA
>NQII01000221.1:549335-610829 GCA_002778355.1 Clitarchus hookeri | reverse complement strand
GTGGCCCCTGGAGAGCCCCCCCCCCCCATGACATTGCGTCTCGCGCTAGTAACCAGTCCTTGTTAGCGTTGCGCACCGCCGCGCCGCCAGGTTCCCGTACCTACGCCAATATGCCACCTCAACATCAGCACTTGGTCCTTAGTTACGTGAGAAGCGACAAGTCTATCCCTCGGGTAAGGACAACCACATCCAATTAGCACCAGCCACCTCTAATTCATACGTGATCCTGCATAGGGCGAGGACCACACGTAGATTTTCTTTTCACGGTTTCCTAGTTTTTTTTTTAAAGCGCTGCTGCTTTTATGAGCTTACGCCATGCATACGAATTTATAGTCTATTCGCGGTTTCTTCATACTTTATGAGTCAAACCTTTGGAAAATCACTTCATGTATGATGTGCTTGGTTTTTTTTTATAAATATGCCATGCATTAAAATCGTTTTATACTTCTGTTAACGTATAAGTAAATTATTTTTGGTTACATTGAACATTTACTTATATTTCACCTATAAATCAAACAGTTATTTTATATTATTTTAATATGAATAAAAACAGGGGGAAAATAGGTGTGTGATAATGCTTAGTGTTAAATAGTTACGACAAAATATTATTTAAGCGACTGCACACGAATGCGGTGCACTTTACCTATGGTGCAAATTTGTAGACTTAGCTAAGCCTTGTTTAGATGATGCGGAAGAATATCCTGAAAGTAGAAAGTTTAGCAGAGCTTCACAAAAATTGGAAGTAATCGTAAGTAAAATGCACCTGTAATAAATTGAAACGTACTACACCATTCTTATAAAAACGAATTCACCTGCCACTGCGCAAATTTATGCTTTGATGTGTGTAAGATTTATACCGATAACTAAATTCAACATTGCACTATAGGGTGCTCGATAAGAGCCGGGAATTATTTTATTTATTTTTAGTATATTACATATTTTCTTCATAGTGACATGAAATAATTGTCTGGAAAAAGTATGACAAAGGTGGAAAACTGCTTTAAAAAAAACTAATGAAAGAAACCATAAGAATGTTAAATCTATGTTTTTGTGCAAATATTAAAATTGAGGGAAATTAATACGGTAGACCACAGCTCAAAATAATTGTTTATGTGGAAATAATTTTTTGGTTCTCCGGATATTTCAGTGTAAACTTCTGTGATAAAATTTAACATCAAAATAGTTTAATGATAAAACATTTACCTCAGGTAGCCTAAACCAAGTGTAAAATTTCAAAGAAATCGAAACGTGCCACATACGTGACTTCAATAAATACTTTAGTTTACACCAAATTTTACGTTAACATAACTTCATGCAATTTGAACGAATTAGTATTTTTAGTCTAATTTTTACGCCAAAAAACATGATAAAAGTAATGTTACAAATTATTGTTTTTTTTTTTGTTAAATTATAAATACTAAAAATTTTGAAAAAAGTTTGCTCTTGAACGATATTTGAAACGACGCGACGTTGGTACAAATATGTATACAAATAATCGTTATTCGCTTTACACACATCAGTTGTTTACGTTATACTAAATATGAACTTACGGCCGGAGATTTCGTTAATGGTTGATTTTAAAAGTGCCCGGTATATTCTCGGTATGCTAAATTGAACTTCTTAATAAAAACCTTCAACAGCAAATTTCAAAACACACGCACTCCACCTGACATGCATCTCTGTCTGCGCCAAAACCTTCTGTGGTTCTCTCACCTTCTTAGTAATCATCAGACTAAAGAAGCATCACTATAAAAGTTTCTTGCGCTAGTACTCAACCAGTTTTCAGAGAGGATATAAGAAAATATGTAGAAAGAACCGCGAGATAATCGACTATGAGATAATAAAAATAGAACGAAGAGAGAGGATAAAACAGGAAATCTCACGAAGTTGTTGACTTCAAATTTTAATGCGTAATGTAGTTCATTTTACATATGAATGTTAATTTACATTTAGTGACATTATTCGTCTATAACATAACGCTACCAGAGCTATGGTAACTGGAAATGGTACGCATTAGGTCACTTAGGTAAACCAGGAAACTTATATGTATAGGCCCTATTGTTTCTGAATGTAATGACAAATTCATAGTAGTTGTAGAGATGAAGAAAATAAGAATATTCCGTTTGTAAAACCGTGTCTGAAAATGCCGGCATTCAGCGTCAGATGGCGCAGAAAATACGTCATGCCGCACCTGCCGACAGGCAAACATATTGACATGCCTTGGTTGCAGAGCTCGTTAATGATGATGAGTGTTCATCCCGGAAGCCTGGTTTGAGCAGCAGGATAATTCCGCATTATGGAGACCAGGGGACAACAGAATACACAGTACTAAACCCGGTAAGGGAATTTCACACTAATAAAAATTCCCTGGTCCGTTCGAGAACCGAACCAGAAATACTTTGCCACTCCCCGTGTTATACATCCGTATCACTGGACTAAACATGAGTGCTTGGCATAGCAAATAAGTTTTACATTCATAATTCTGAAAGGTTCGGTAATTTTTTGAGGGGGCTAATACGTAACATAATACGTGCAAAATTCTATAATGCAATGTTGACAAGGCACAGCCGATATAATGTAACCGACAACAAAGAAATTCTGTGAAACCGTTCCACCAGAAATACGTTATGCCTTTTATGGATTTACCGTCATACAACACAAAGAAAATAAAATTTCTAGCGAAAGCTACACTGAATTGACGGAACATATCGATGAACGCTGCAAAGAGAAGACATATCTTCTACAATATGCAGAATACATTTGAAAGCAAGCTGAACAGTACAAATGTTTGTCTCAATATCAACCTCTGGCGTAGGTGGTTAGGGCGCTAGCTTTACTGAAGAAAAGATTCTGGGTTAGAATTTTGATCAGACCATCCTATCCTATCATGTTATTAGCAGGAACATGGCGAGGGTGCAAGTTAAGAAACGGCGAAAGAAAAATGCCGTTGTTTATTTCGTAAAGTTGGCTTTCATTTACATAATATCTACTTGTGTAGTTTACATTCCTGCTCTCTGCATTTACTTGTCTACTTAACCACGACTTCTGATTTATTATCGGTGTTATTTTCCTGCGCCTTAGCTTTGTTTCCAACCTAACTTCACAGACCCTTATATTTTATAGGCTACAGTGAAACTGCTGATGGCTGATATTGTAGAATAGGTATGTACTATGATACATACAAATTACAGATATTTAATTATACTTATATTATTTCACATTAAGTCTTCTTAGTTTTTTAATATTGTATTATATTGTGTATTATGTAATATATGAACACCGAGGAAACTCTAGACAATGGACGGGGGAATCTTTACTTACGACGTAATAAGTAACTTAAAATTTTTGGCTGAACTTTGATTGTATCAAGTACAAACCTCTAAAAGGACCAACGAATGGAAACAAAATTTTATGCTGTGAATTATGCTCTGTTCATTTTGCACGCTTAGCTACAACCAACGAAGGGGTAATTAAGCAGGGACATAAATTTAACATAAGATTAGTTCAGAAATGTTTACAGTATGACGTAGTGCAGACCTACACAGTCCTGCTATTTCAATTACTTTTATGCTGTGTTTTTTTACAGTTCCGAGTCTATAATCGTAAATTGAGACACAACTTTTGCCAATCAAATTTATTGAATGAATTTTAAATACAACGTTTGTCAACAGTTTGTTTGAAATGTTATCTATTAGAGAACCAGTTTTTCGAAGTCATTTAAACCGTATACATTTTTTCAATCTGGTTTTAATTGTATTTTACTGTAAATGTAGTGTATATGCTGAACAAGATACTACTGCATAGTCTGTCAGAAGACTGACGGAAAAATAATAAATTAAGAGGCTCTAGTGTGGGCAGCTACATTGCTAGGAGCGAATCCGGCGTAGACGACGAGCAAGAAGGAGCTGCTCTCGTACACTGCAGTCCAAATTACCTCCGCCCCCACACCGCCCTCCCCTTTCCGACGCTCAAAATCCTCTCTCTCTTCTCGACGGACTGCCTCTCGCGAAAAGAACTCTTACCCTAGTTCTCCCGGCCGCCCTAGCAACCCCTTCACCCCCCCCCCCAAACTCTTCCTCTTGCCGGGTTGAAATTGAACTGGCTAGCGAGTACCGCCTCCTGTTTCTACAGACGTGGCCCGGACCTGCTGCTACAAAAACTACCCTCCCTTGTTAGGACTCGTCTCTCGTCCCCAGCTATAGGNACAGACGTGGCCCGGACCTGCTGCTACAAAAACTACCCTCCCTTGTTAGGACTCGTCTCTCGTCCCCAGCTATAGGCTGTTCACGGTAAACCGAGCACTTCTGATAGCCCTGCTTAGGATATACTTGTATTGTGTATTATTTAACCGTATGTAAAATTAACGTTGTCACGGGCCTGATCACTTCATGCGTCTTCAAGGTAAACTGTAAAAAAAAAATATAAAAAAAAAATTGGCCCACTTTTTACACATGTGCTTAAAAAAAATCAAAAAGGAAAAGAGCTATTTCCAGTATTAGCAACTGTTTACCTAACNCACTTTTTACACATGTGCTTAAAAAAAATCAAAAAGGAAAAGAGCTATTTCCAGTATTAGCAACTGTTTACCTAACATTTTTAATTCCAAGTTAAGACGCGGAACTATTTTCCCTCCGCCATTACCAACTTTACTAGGTGCATTGTAGTTTGTGTGAACGTTAAAACATAAAATGCAGGTAGGGATAGTGATTTTTTTCAAAAGTTGGTTTAAAAAGTGCTTAATTTACCACGAAGAGCCTTTACCTGCCTTCTTGCAACATCCCACGCCATCTGCACTCAGGAACACATCCTCGCTGGAAAAAAAAACTACTGGGACACACAGATTGTAAATATAACCTACAGTTAAACAAACAGTAAATGATAACAATACCGTCATCAATTTATTTTAATTTGTTTGAAATGCAAATTTATAAAAAAAAAAATTTAACGCCTTTTTCTTTTCGTCATTGATTTTTCAGGAGGAAACCCATACACCAAACCAAAGTTAGCTTGATTATAAAAATTTTTACACATATACATTACTTACTCGGAAGGCTCCAAACGCAGAACATATTTTGATGTTAATTTATTATTAAATATATTTCCAAGAGTATATTTTTTATAAAACATACGTGGGATTGTTTTCTAGCGGCTCCAAAGATACCGTTTAGTGTAAGTAAATCCTCCCTGCTTGCGAAAGTCCACAGAGCTGTGGATGACAACGTTTTTCTCTGACTAAAATCATGAGCTCGCAACCGACGGCACCAGTCGAAATTTGAGAGGAACTAATGAATTTATGTTCTTGATTAAATTTACATTGGTTTCGATAGTGTACCGGGTGTGGATGGAAGGTGCTGTCACAAGCAAAGACCATCGTAAATCGCACTCGCCGTAAATATTCGGCAATAGGTAACGGGAACTTGATAGCAAGTTTCTATTTAACGTACAATTTTAGTTCAGCACCCGAGTTTCTGCATAGCCTGTAGAATATTGTGAATAAATTGCAGCAGTATAATAACGAATCAATAACTCTATAAGTGTAGTTCCGTTATAGAAACAGGTGAAAATTGAGCTCAGTATTAACAGAGAATTACAGGGCACACATGGACTACACGTGTTTGTAGTATCTTCGCAGGTCTAATTGAATTCGACGGGATTTATCGTACTGGTAACATAATTTAATTGTTGCTTTCCCACATAGTTGAGAGAGAACAAACACATCATTCAAACTATCAGCATTGAAAACTATCAAATAGCAATAAAATGCATAACAAATGCGGGACGGTTATATAGGTGTTGAGATATCACGATTTAATGTCAATACGCTGACTCTTAAAACTTGCAACCGTAAACCATTATCTTACGTCGTTTTAATAATGTTCTCGATTGGGGAATTTCGAAACATAGCATTAGCATGCGAGAAATGTGTGCAACTCGAAATACCTATAATCAAGCGATGAAACGACCGTTAGCATTTCGCATATGTACATTGAACAACTGATTGATTACAGACGCAAGGGAAAAATTAATAAATATTATGTCGTATTGTGGTCGTTCGAGTACGTTTCATTTTGTGTAGCGCATAAATATACAGACTTCTTCAGCTGAGATGTTCACCCCAAATGTCTTCCGAACCGCTGAAGTTATCGAAATTTTAATTTCTATTTCGTAAATGGCACCACGGGACTCATAAGACACCGTCTTTGTTTGTTCCAAGATGTAATTAATCACTGAGATAACTATATTAACTTTGGTTTTAAAACTAGGAATATATTCATTCCTCCCAATAACATAACGTGTTATTAAGCGGTGAGTTCAGTGACGTGATTATTTTTAAAATCCGCTGAGCACTTTTTGGGATATAAGGGGGTTTCCACTGATGTATGCATTTGAATGTAGCTGTGGCGGGGTAGGTTGTCTCATCCGCTGGGAGATGTTCGGCGGAGAGTTCCTACATGTACCCCGCTGCACACATTGAGCGGAACAAACGAAGGTGTAAACGTGCTCCGTACATTGCAAAATACAATGTACAACAAGGTTTCGACGCTTTTGCTGCATTGGTATGGACTATAAAACAGACACAATTNACATTGCAAAATACAATGTACAACAAGGTTTCGACGCTTTTGCTGCATTGGTATGGACTATAAAACAGACACAATTGTTCAGTGAATTAATTGTTATGAAGCTATGAACATCAAATTAAGCATACGTTTTATTTGTCTGTAACAGCAACAACAACACCAACAAACAACCTTTTGCATGCGCAGTGTCTAGTACATTTACTGTATGGGACTTAGAAAATGCATGTGTGCCNACATTGCAAAATACAATGTACAACAAGGTTTCGACGCTTTTGCTGCATTGGTATGGACTATAAAACAGACACAATTCTTCAGTGAATTAATTGTAATGAAGCTATGAACATCAAATTAAGCATACGTTTTATTTGTCTGTAACAGCAACAACACCACCAACAAACAACCTTTTGCATGCGCAGTGTCTAGTACATTTACTGTATGGGACTTAGAAAATGCATGTGTGCCATTGGGTACTTCTAGTCCTGTACAGAAGTGACTAGTAAGTAGTTGTCGAGCAACAATATTTCAAATAACATCGATAATCACTACTAATAAAGGTTCCAGAATGTTGTAATAAGTTGCTCCCGGCGAAGTGACTGCCTATTCTTATCTCGCATGTCCGCGTTGAATTACTGGCTCGTCCATGTTGTGCCTACTCCATCACGTGCTCGAAAAGATCGCAATCAACCGCAATGCACGTGTCCAGTCGTTTGGCGAGAGACAACATGGAGATAACCGTTGCCCTCGATGGCGTACTGCATGCTTCAACGATGCGGTGCTTTAGGTCATCTGGAGTCGTTGGGACTTGCTGGTAAACGTTCTTCTTTACTGTACCCCAAAGATNTTATCTCACATGTCCGCGTTGAATTACTGGCTCGTCCATGTTGTGCCTACTCCATCACTTGCTCGAAAAGATCGCAATCAACCGCAATGCACGTGTCCAGTCGTTTGGCGAGAGACAACATGGAGATAACCGTTGCCCTCGATGGCGTACTGCATGCTTCAACGATGCGGTGCTTTAGGTCATCTGGAGTCGTTGGGACTTGCTGGTAAACGTTCTTCTTTAGTGTACCCCAAAGATAAAACTTTACAAGACTATAAGAGTCATGTCGGGTGAATGTGATGACCATGGGATGATGTCTNCTGTACCCCAAAGATAAAACTTTACAAGACTATAAGAGTCATGTCGGGTGAATGTGATGACCATGGGATGATGTCTAAGTGCCCAATCCACCGGTCGGGAAAGCGATTAGCAAGTGCGTTTCTAGCTACAAGTAATTTGTATGCAGAACATCCGTCATTCTGGTACCACATACACTGACCTGTTTACAGCGGAAAATATTCAATAAGAGAAGGTAGCAGTTCCGAAATAAATACTAAGTATTTTTTTCAATTTAATGTACTCTCAATAGTAGATAGATTATGCCGATCCGAGGACAAATTCTGAGGGCTACGGATTTGCGGATCCGCCGTCATCTTGGAATCATCCCATTTTCCCCTCAAAATCAAACATTTTCCCATTGAAATAAGTCTTTCCCCNGATCCGCCGTCATCTTGGAATCATCCCATTTTCCCCTCAAAATCAAACATTTTCCCATTGAAATAAGTCTTTCCCCCCGAAATTTTCCTTTTTTCCCTGAAAATTTCCTATTTTTACAAAAACGTATGAAAAAGGTGCTTACTCAATGTGGTTGACTAGAAGCCCCGAAAGTCAATTTTCGAGCCATTTAAATATTTTGGGGCTTGCTTAATACTTATAGGCCACCACCCTCTCATCACACCATAGCCAAGCTCACATAGCCACCTTCCCGCTGCCCAATCATGAAAAATCAAGAAAGATCACAAAAATGTTTAAAAAATCTTAAAAATCGAGTAACATTTAACATTAGACGCCATTCGTTGCTCACCCCACCATCACCATCCCCTCACTACATCTCCACCCCACACCTTCTGGCAATTTTTTAAAATAAAATAAAAAATCCAATTTTTTTTAAAAATTGAGGAACATTTAACGTTAACCTTACACTCACCACACCACCCTAACCAACCACCAACCCCCTTACCTAAATCACCCGGTCACAAAAATTCGTGAATGATTGAAGAAAAAAATTGATTCTAAAAATCGAAGAAGATATTACGTTAACCTTGACTCTACTCGCCACCTGTGGGATACGGATGGTTCGTAGGGAACGTGATACCTTTACCAGGTACAGACTATGGGNCCTTTGCCTTGACTGCTGAGGGTAAACAATAATGTAGTCACTCGGCGTTTCAGTTTACGAAGAACAATACAAATATAGACACCTCCGAGATGGTACCCAGCGAGTTGGGGCCTTAAGGGCGAATGAAAGAACTCGGGCTAACTGCCTCTTACGTCGTTGGGGAAGCGCTAGGCGTCGGGGAAGGTCCCTTGAGCGACGATACTGGTACTTAGCTGTGTTTGTAGTTCTGAGTGTTCCACGCGTAGGTTGAGCTCTGGTAAGCTGGGTGACCGGCTCAATCTAGCTGGCTTCCTGCTTCGGGCTGACCCTTTGGTCTCGTTGATGGCTCTCCATGACTGGCTGTTCCGGAGTTCTCTCCTCTGCGACTCACGATACGACTCACTCCGGCGACCTCACGACCCGACTCTTCTCTCGGCATGGCACCCCTTGTTGAGGCCACCTACTCCCGTTCTCGGAGTCGCACGACTACTCACTTTGCGTCCTGGCGTGGTGCTCCTGGCGAGCCCCCACCCGACCATCGCCTTCCGGTGCCATCTACTTCCTCTCGGCTTGGCACTACTCGTTGAGGCCACCACTAAACTCCCACTCTCGACATCGTACGACTACTCACTTAGCATCCCAGTGTGGTATAGGGTATCCTAAATCAAAAATCTGTATTTATTATCCGATTTAAAAAATTATTTTTTAAGTAAAAAATTAAAATTGTTATTTATCTGTACTGAAATTATACATAGAGTATAGCGAAATCATGCAAAAAACTATAATTCAGTTANTTAAAATTGTTATTTATCTGTACTGAAATTATACATAGAGTATAGCGAAATCATGCAAAAAACTATAATTCAGTTATTACATTTCCAGTCTCCTCTCTTGAAGTCTAAGTATTATATGATACCAGAATATGTAAATTATTCATTGTCTCGACTGTTATGTAGTTATAAGTATGTTAATCAGAATTATTATTTTANTTAAAATTGTTATTTATCTGTACTGAAATTATACATAGAGTATAGCGAAATCATGCAAAAAACTATAATTCAGTTACTACATTTCCAGTCTCCTCTCTTGAAGTCTAAGTATTATATGGTACCAGAATATGTAAATTATTCATTGTCTCGACTGTTATGTAGTTATAAGTATGTTAATCAGAATTATTATTTTANATACCAGAATATGTAAATTATTCATTGTCTCGACTGTTATGTAGTTATAAGTATGTTAATCAGAATTATTATTTTAATATATGTTATCCAAGGCCTTCATACGAGTAGCAACCGCCTGCCCAAGTCATGTTATAATAATGGTATGGAGCAGCATTTGCCATCAATTTTATAGGCATACTTAGCATTAGTTAAAATACCAATAGTCCTATGCCCTTAAGATTTGGAATGTACGAGGGCTATAAACAGTTTTATCTCATGTGCTCTTCTTGAACATCAATCCATCAATATTTCGCAATATTTCCATAAATCCGCACCACAATAAGCACGAGACACACACCATTCGACACAAATCCACACACGAATCTACAACAATCCACACACAAATCCACACGAATCCATAACAATCCATGCCAATCNTCGACACAAATCCACACACGAATCTACAACAATCCACACACAAATCCACACGAATCCATAACAATCCATGCCAATCCACACACCTATCCAAAACAATCCACACACCACAATCAGCACCACATGAACCAAAATAAGCACCACATGCATCACAANCACACACCTATCCAAAACAATCCACACACCACAATCAGCACCACATGAACCAAAATAAGCACCACATGCATCACAATCAGCACAGCAAGCACCACAATCAGCACCATATGTACCAAAATCAGCACCACATGCACCACAATCAGCACCATATGCACCACAATCAGCACTGCAATTAGCACTGCAATATACTATCCACACCAATCCACACACCAATACACATGCTAATCTACACCAATACACATGCTAATCTACACCAATACACATGCTAATCCACACCAATACATATGCTAATCTACACCAATACATACACCAGTCTACACCAATACACACATCAATCCAAACACTAATACACAAAAATCAAAACACAAATCCGCACATGAATCCACACACCAATCCACAGCAATCCAAACACCAATCTACAACAATACGCACACCAATTCACACCAAGCCACACGTCAATACAAACACCAATCCACACACCAATCCAAACACCAATCCTCACATGAATCAACACACCAAACCACACATAGATCCAAACCAATCTACATACCAATCCATACACTATTCCGCACATGAACCAACACACCAATCTACACATAAATCCACTCACCAATTCACATCAATCCACACATCAATCCACTCACCAATCCACACCAATCCACAGACCAATCCAAACCAATCCACACCAATTATTTTATTATTTTGTAATATCAATTTCAGAAGAAAGCAGTTCATCACATCATGCAATATATATGACAATTTTTAAATTTTAAATTTTTATTTTATTTTATAAAAATTGCCATGTGTGGGATGGAGATGTAGTTAGGGGATGGTGATGGTGGAGTGAGTAATGGAAGGGCGTATAATGTTATATGTTACTCAATTTTTAAGATTTTTCTAAGATTTTTGTGATCTTTCTTGATTTTTCATGGTTGGGCAGCAGGCAGGGGGTGAAGTGAGCTTAGCTAGGGTGGGATGAGGGGTGGTGGCCTACACGTATTAAGCAAGGCCCCTCCCCCCAATCTTTGAAATGGCTCGAAAATTGGCTTTCGGGGCTTTTAATCAGCCACATTGAAGAGCAAGTAATTTTTGAAAAAACAGGAAATTTTGAGGGGAAAAGACCGATTTCAAGGGGAAAATGGTTGATTTTGAGGGAAAAGAGGGAAATTTTGAGCGAAAAACGGTAAAATTCCAAGATGGTGGCAGAACCGCAGATCCCCAGCCCTTAGCCCTTGTCCTCGGATCGGCATAATTTATTTACTCTCAATGAAGTAAGGACGAATCACAAGCTCACAGATCAACCAACATCACACATTCACACTCCACTGTCTTTGGTGTTCCATCTCACTCAGCCAGCTCGGGTTTTCCGATGACCAGTAAAGCATATTCCTCAGGTTCACGTCACCATGGTTGATAGACGTGGCTTCGTCGGTGAAAGGAGCTCGCAGGTTTAATTGTCTGTTGTCTCGTATTTTGAAACGAATAGCACGACAAAATTTCACCCTCCTCGCATAATCACGCTTATCTATTTGCTGATGAAGTGATACATGGTAGGATGAAATTTGTACCATGGTAGAATACTAACAACACTTGCATGGCTTATTCCCGAGCCATTCGGAAGTTCCGATGTACTCACATGTGGATTGTGGGTAACTGCTGCCAGAATGTCGGTTGACTGATTTCCCCTGCTGCTGGTCTGTGTTTGCCTCTCACCGGAGTATTACAGTTCCCAACTGTCAATATTTTCCTGCAAAGTCCCAACGGGGTCATTCGCGACGGACACTTTCGTAACGGATACCTCTGCGTATAACGCTACCGCTGCCGTCGCATTTCATTTACATTCACCGTAAATCGAAAGCGTATCAAATTTTTCTCGTTGGTGTACATCTTCTTTAGCTTCACCAGAACTCACAGATACGGTACTATGATCGCATGCATGCGATACCTGTGTTACTGTATCACTAGCGCTTGCGTAACCTGGACGGGATATTTACTCGCAATTGCTCTATGAAATTCACCCAGATTTCATCTGGATAGCAATCGCAATAAAATCTGCAAATAAGGAGCCAGAAAGTTGAGATAAAATCAGTGAATAACAAAAGACGCCCATGGTGCATAATATAATAAACACACACAGCTGGGGACTTTGTCAATACATACGTTTTTTTATGTGGCCACGTGGTAGTGCTTATCGTCCCTTGCAATGGTACGATCTCGAGGTCTCGTTTGTTGTTGTCGGACTGTATAACCCTGGTTGCCCATTGCAATGTGTGCATCATTACACTGTCGGCTTATTCCGTAATCATTGCCGTCTGGCAGCGTGATAACCCAGATTCTCTAATCCCAACATTACTGCCATAAGTTCGTCAATTGTTCATAATACGTCGGCTGTGTGGCTGACAGTACATTGCATGACACAATAAACGCTTTTTCGATCTTCGCATTTCACTGCTTCCAAACCATCCACTTTAGCATTATTTATATTCCAGCGTGAACAATTTAGAGGTCGCTGCTGCACAAACACGCTAACCGTAAGATATGTAGATTATTTGGAGTCCTCAACGTTACATTAGTATCCTGTACATTTTAGTTCCACGTCACTGCTCCTTATTGGTGCTGCAATTTTAATTAACAGCGGTGCGTATTTATGTAAAATATCCTTTTATATTACAGGTCTATGTTATGTATTTGTAGGTACATAGATACATACTAGCTACATAGAAACATACATAATTTAATGCATACATAGGCACATATAATGCGTTAGTATCTGAACTGAACTGATATATGGTTTACCAAACAGGCCACTAACAAGAACGAAGAGAGAAATAGCATGTAGAATATTTACGAACACAGGATTACATAACTAGCCCAATTTAAATTGCCCACGAACCTCCCAGTGACACGTGTGTAATAAGCCAGGACTCCGGGCGAGAATAGCGCCCAAGTTGTTTTGCACTGACTGCCCTGGACTTAGACGACGGGGCAGATTTGGCTTTGCGTATGGGCGAGGTTAAAGGACGGCGACTAACACCGGTAACCCCCTAAGGATGATACTGAGGTAATGTCCTGCATCCCAAATGCCGCCGTGGTGAAGTGGATCTCAGTTTCCTTTCTCTCTTTCCGACACATTAGGTCCTATCCCCCTCCCTCTCCGCGAGGGTAATAACACCATTGGGGCGCGGCTAATACACCACTCTGCACGGACCAATTTGGACCGCCCGGCTACAAGGCTGGCTTCCCGCTGCTTCCACTTTACTGCAGCTTCACGAGAGCCGTAAAATATAATTTCTGGCCGCACCTTCGTTCCAGATTAATACACGAATACGTTTCGCAGAAATACCCTTCGCCGATATATTATGGCTACTACAAAACCTGGTGAGAGAACGCATTTGAAGAAGTTATTTGTATAAATGGAAATTAAAGGCAAACATCTATTTTTCACAAAAATGACAATTGTCCGTAAAATCAACTGATTATTTTTAGTTGCTAGGAAGCTAATGCATCAGCATAAAGTGTTGCAGCGTACTCTGTCCTCGTATCTCAATAACAAGAAAATTTGGTACACTATAAATCCTCATACAGGGAGTAGCGGTTTTCAGTAGCCTAAAGGTCCAAATGTAAAACTCCAAAAGTGAATTTAAAGAAAATATCAATCACGCCAGAAAAAATATGAATATAATGCTACGTTTAAACATTTATTGCAGTTAGTCCATGAAAAAAAGGGACAACTTTGAAGTTGGTCGTGAAAATCTGTTGCATGATATTAAGCGCAACAATGTAACAACAGTCTATCATCAAGCTTTGTATTATCCTTAGTGAACAACTTATATATTTTTGAAGTACAAGCTGCCGCAAAAAACAAATTGAGAGTCACAGAGTATTGTTCATAATAATTAGCCTGTTCAAAAACGTCGTATTCAAATTATCTAGTGAAATTTGGAACTGTACAAGGGCGCGTTCTTAAAATCACAGAAATATTAAACGATAAATATGTATTTCAGATGATTTATATCTCTGATTTTACTGACAGAATTATTAAATTTACAATTTTAAATTACCAAGTTAATTAGAGTTATCTCTTAAAATATAAGAAATGAAGTAAGTTCATGGTTTACGATCACGGGTGCAAACTTACAAAGTTTAACCTTGGTGAGGTAATGGTCTACCGAAGGAGAGATGGCAAATGTGCATACAGAGAGCATGAACTGAAAGCCGTAGTTCAGCTAAGCCAAATGTATCATTGCGCGACAAATTTGAAGCCTATCGCGTAACGATCAGCTCTAATCTGCCCCTTTCTGAAAAAAACCTACTAATTCAAAACGAGGAATATTTTCTTTGCTTATGTTCACTTGTGTTTAGCTACATTGCGGTGAAACTGTTTACTGAGACCTAGAATTCAATGCTTCGGTGGCTCTCCGGAAAAGAGGTGGCCAACAAACTGTTGTTTTAACGCAAACAGAATACTGTCGTCAGGGGCCAGACTGTAACATGCGACTCCCGGTATTGTAGTTCGACATAACTCGACACTACCGAATAATTTGCTGCTTATCTTCCAGGCACCGGAAATTATGCTGGGGAAGGTAAGAGATAGCTGAAACAACTTACGATCAGAATAGAGGGGACCACGCACATGAGAAACTGACTTGTATGTACAGTACATACATGTAACGTGTTTTGTGCAAGGGAAATACTAACTGTTTTAAAAACAAATGGTAATCGAACATATTACTTGAACGCTAAGACTTCCAAAACGTTTTGCTATAATACAGGCGAGACGAAAAACGGTGGAAAACTGGGAGGGTAGTCGTTATTCTTACTAAAATAATACAGAAAAATGAGCACTACACAGGACCTGTAGGAGGTAATATTAGGACAAAACTGGCTAACATTTTTTGTGCTTGGATGGTGGCTGGAGTTAAAATTGTGTTACGGCTTTGAGAAATGGCAGCATTTAGTTGGATGAAGAGCGACAAGTGTCAATTTTTTCTAAAGGCAAAGTGGCATGTCTTGATAACATTGGGCTCAAAACTTCTTTCGCCAACTCGGGACTCACGTTCACTGAGTCGAACTGGAAGGTTTTTTTTAACCTATTCTGCAGTTCTAATATTTGTAGGAGCATAACTTTTTTCGTCTTAATATATAAGCATGCAAAAAAAAGGCCAGTTGCTGCATTTTTGTGAAGTATGCTGAAATACAGGTGGCTGAGTCCTGCCTGTGTCTCTGCAGTGGCCGGAGAACGCGTCTTTGCGGATGTGATGTTGGCGCACACGAGTGCATAGACTAAAGATGAGGTAGACCACTTATTCGTCTTATGCGCATGTACCAACACTGACCTACCCAAAAAAACACAACTGTCAAAGTGACACAGTGAACAGTGTTGAACGTGTTTGTTTACATCTTAATTTTCAAAAGACAAGCAATTTTATGTGATGATACGAATATGAAACAAAAAACTATCACCATCCTGCTATGCAGTAAAGTAAAACTGTTCACCTTAAATTAATTATTATAATCGTAATTTTATAAATGGGAGTACAAATTTGATTGACCGTTCAATATATACTCTCTTATAAATTTATACAGGACTCCTCTTAAATTTAAAATAGGTCCGACTCTATCTCAGTAATGTCATGGGTTCTTAAAACAAAAGATCTTTAAACGATTGGATAATAATCATAAATACTTTTTGCCAAACTTACTGCTCTTCATGATGAACGAGAAATCAAACAGGAATAAATAATATCTTCAATAACTCGAAATTTCAACTGAGCTTTTTTACTTTTTAATAACCTAACACATATACATAACAACTGATAAAAACCAAATATAAAATATATAACACAGTCCATTGTCCACAGTGCCTCTCCATGAGGGTGACGATCCAGACGTAGTCAATCTTCAGTCGTATCATCTTCCAAGGAGATTGGACTTCATAGTTGTGTCTCTCACGACCAATAGTTAAGTCCGAAATTATAATTTATGCTTTCGCTTATTATATTATTAAATGTAACACTCGCATAAAGAGACGCCCTTAAAGTATTACTTAAGACAGTTAATTATATTGCAATAAACTTTCACTTGTACTTGTACACATTTCTCTTGGACAAAACTCACACCAGATAGATAAGGAGGAAATGTATTTATTCCCATGGTAATTCTATACAGTTTTATTCGACATTATGCATATGCAGATTAGGAATGTCGGGTAATGTTTCTTCTGTGAATCATATACGTGCTTAGGTAGATTACTCATGCTTGACCCATAGTGATATACACCGAGTGACCATCAAAGAGACAATTTGATTTTCATGAAACTTCTTCCAAGATCTTATTTAATGCACAGCACCCAAAATATTCCGGAGCCAGCATAACGGCGGGCCAGACAAAAAATGTTACCATTAAGAAGCCTCATCCCTGGGCATGCTTAATTCACACCATCAAATCGCTGATGCAGGCAACTTGACACATCACACGTGACCGGACAATAATACCAAGTCACAATCAGTGCTGGTAAAAATTGCTCCACCTTAAGGGGAAATAAATTTGTCATATCTACAAACGGAGTGCATTCACCATGAAGTTCATGCAGAATACATGACAAAATAAACTTCACGCCACCAGTCCCGTTGTTGCTTCCTCGTCGAGTCAGGGCCACTTTAATTTATTCAGCATTATTTGGTAGCTCAGGACCGATTATTTTATAATATCTTCGTATGTGAATGTCATTGAACTTACCAACGATTTCATCACGATTTAACAGTGACAGCTCGATGCAGTTGCTGCTAATAATGCTTGAGACTCTATGTGGCTCTCTATACAATGCAAGTAATTTCTTTGTAACAAACTCAGATTGATAACTGATATCATGCGCACGTACTAATACCAGCTCCCTGATCTGCAAATTGTGTTCCTTCATCGTCTTGTTTGCTCTTCTAGGTGTATCAGCAGCATGATATAAGCGCTGTTTCACCAATTATCGAATTTCTTGAAATAATTTCTCGTGGTCAGCCTCTCCAATGTTTTTACTTTCGTGTTTCGGTTTTTCTATAGAGTGGGAAATCGGTAAACGTGGCGGCACTCCATACAAGGTCTCAAATTGAGTCTGGCCAGTGTAAGAGTGAATTCCGTTGTTATTTTCTTTATTCTGGAAATTTGCAGAGACCTCACAATTTAATTACCAACTTTCCGTTTGGCTGGTCGCAGTTCCAGAATACAAGATTCCTCGTTGGCAAATACAGTGGAGTTGTCAAAATTTAACTTTATGTCATAATTGGTTAAGAAATCCACATCAAGTATCAGAGGTGTGATAAGTCCCCACAATTAAACATACTGCTATTTTCATTTTACTAATACCTTCCACATTTAATAAAGCCAGTCGATTTAATAACAAACGAGCCCGTGATGCAACATCAACAATCTTAAGTTGGGGTACGTCATAACGGGCATGCGAACATTTGCTAGTTCCAATGAATAATAAAAAGATTCCGAAAGACAACTCACTTCAGCACCGCTGTCTAGTAATACGATGCACTGAATTCCATGAATGGTCACATTAACTTCCTGGCATAAAGGTTGTAGCGTTGTTAACTGGAACAGTGGTTAATCGTCGCCCCACGTTGGGGCCGTCATGTTTGTAACATTGCACCGTCTGGGTCGACGTTGGAAGTTACAGCTCAGTTAGCTAAATCGGTAGAAGCATAAAACCTTAAAGGCGCCAAAACAACTATAAATTAATAGTCAATTGTTTGTTTATTACTCTGGGCTTTAATTTATCATTCAAAGAAAACAATTCACATACAATCGTTCGGTATGTAGAGTCACGAACATCTTCACAGACAAACAAGCAGAGAGCAGCGCCCCGGTAGTTTAATTAGTTATCTACGTCTTGAAAACTCGCATCGCAAGAAGAAAATACAGGTAGTGACCTCCCACACCGGCGGAGAAATAAACGAGAAGGTTAAAGTTTGCCGGTGTGGGGGTTATTTGCCACGCCCGACGCGGCCTCTGCGAGTGCTGGTTGTCTACTGCTAGCCGGCGATAGGCACACGGAATATTTGTTGCTGCATGCCTATCCCCCCCTCCTTCTAAGATAAGGGCATGACGTGGGCCGGCATCCCTTTCCCACGCCAGCCGAACTGCGTAGCCGTCCGAACTGCATCGTCGGTAAAAAATAATCAAACCTTCTAGAACAAAAACTGTTGACTGCAGTTTGGAAAGCTTCTATCTTATAATGCTGACATGTAACAAAAAATAATATTTTGAAAAGCAAACATATACCTGATAAACGAACTACTACGATAAACGAACTACCACGACTTCAATTTAAAATCCCGATAACATATTACGAAGCTTCGCAAAACGAAAGAAATTTAACCACATATCCCGATAATTATTACATTGCGTCATTACAAGGTTCACGCAATAACCATTCTACACCAGAAATTTCATACTATAAAAATTCTCCCCCATTCTCACGTAACAATATTGTGAAATTCTTTCGGCATATAACTGGCTTCGATGGCCCTTGCACCCTTTTTACAGTACCGCTGGTCGACATTAGAGTGCTGTCATTACCGACCAACCCTAGTTTGACTTGCTTTGCTTGATTTTATGTGGTGAGGAGTAATACTGTTGCAGCGATTTTAAATTACTGTCGATTAGTGAAAATGGTGGCGCAAAGAGATTAAAACCGCCTCACCATTCCGTGTATCTTTTGTCGGAGTATTCCCACGTTTGTAACGATGTTGATTGTGTTCACATGTGTCATCGACATGGATAGCACTTCGATTACGTTCTGAATGCCGACGTCGCTCTGGTGTATGTTCGTTTCTAGTTTGTTTACGTCGCGGCGACTTTTCATTATCGCTGCTACCCAAACTGGTTCGTTTCTCATTTTCAGATCGGCAATTCTCATCATTACGCTGTCGTCAGCGCCTTCTACGCCAAAAAGGTAAGTCTTGACGAGTATTTACATGTAATGGTTTATCGGAATGGTCATTATAACGATTTCCTTTTCTAGAAGAGTGGCGGTAAGTAGATATTCTGTATTGGTTTGATGCGCTGGGTGAATCTGAAGAACCTGGTTGATCTGTATGTGTGTTCCCTAGAGCCATAGTATCTAAGCGAGCGTAACGTAGGAGTTCGTCTCGAAATTGCTGCACTGACGTGATAGATCTATTCGCCAAGTTTAATTGATAACGGTGGGGAAGTTGGACAAGAACCACATGTACCAACTCTTCATCCGACATAGGTGGTGTCACGTATCGAGTGCGTTCGTAAAGTGATGTAATATGAACCACCAAAGAATAACTACGACTTAGGTGGAAACGTTCGTTGTGTAGTTGAGTCCGAAGTAAGACTTGCACTTTCTTACTCCAATACTTCTCCTCAAAGGCTTTACGAAACTGTTCATAAGAGTGTATTTGTTCGTGCTCAATCTCTCACCAGTGGTTAGCACTTTCTTTTAAAGCAAGGTCAACATACTGAAGCATTTCGTTAGATCCAATTTTACACACTGTAAAATAATTCTCTAGTCTTTTCAAAAAAGGCTATTGGGTTCTCAACCTCACGCTTCTTAAAGGTAGGCTCATCTACAACAATCTCGATTGGCCTAGCATAGGCACAAACTGCACTACAGGCTGCGGAGGTGTAGAAAGTGTAGTACTAGATGTAACAGAATTTGATTGATGAGTAACTTTAAGCGACTTAAGTGACTTTTCAAAATCGCGAATAAGGACACTACTTCACTATCAAGACCTGAGCTTGAATTTGAAGACTCTTGTGAGGTTGGTAATTGTGCTACAGTGTTACGCGATTCCGCCAATGCCACCAATTCCGTTTCAGTTCTAGCGCTACGCATCTGACATTCTTTAGTGGTGGTGTTAAGTTTGGTGGCTGCAAGGCCTATATGTGGTACCACCTATTGAAAAAACTTCATCAACCGTTTCAGCTATCAACGAGTTGAACTGAGCCTGCATTTTGGCACGAACTGATTTTAATTCGTTCAGAAAGGTATTTTATAATTCTGCCTGACCACTAATAAGCACCGAATGTAACCTCGTTGCAATTTCTGATTGCAATTTTTCGTGGCTAGCTGTTACTTCTGATTTCAATTTTTCCTGGCTTGTAGCTATTTCTGATTGCAATTTAGCTTGATTTGTAGACATTTCTGTTCGTAGGGATTGCATATCTAACTGCAATCGTTGCAACATGGACACTACCACACTTAGTGGTTCGTTATTAACTAAATGTTGCGCTATGGGTGGTGTGTGTAACTGCTGCACTGGCGGAGCAACATAACTTACGGTACTTAATATGTTTGTCTCGCGTTGTGAGCGACTGACCTACTGAACAGCATAATGCCCGTCATTTGCCACGCATTTGTGTGTTCGTTTTCAGTGTGACAATGTTAAATCTATGGCTGAGGTTTTGTTCTTGCATTTATCTATGCGATGGACTGCCTTCAAACGAACTGCATGCACTACTATGAACTCTTTTATCCATTGCAATAAAATCACAACACACTTAATTCTGTTATAGCCACGATAAAAAACGCCTTCCTCACTGGTTGTTTTATTTATATATTTAGATTTTTACCGTCTACACAACAGTGATAAATGCAGTTTGCGACTTTACTGAACAATTTTATAACATAGTCCAATCGTTTCTATTCTCTTCGGCCTCATATATGAGAGCCATTTCTGTAATGATACGAATATGAAACCAAAAAACTATCACCACCCGGCTATGCAGTAAAGTAAAACTGTTCACTTTAAATTAATTATTTTAATCGTAATTTTATTAATGGGAATAAATATTTTATTGCTTGTTCAGTATATATCTTATACATTTATACAGGACGCCTATTAAATTTAAAATGGGCCCGACTCTATCTCAGTAATATCATGGGTTCTTAAACAAAAGGTCTTGAAACGATTGGATAAAAATTATAAATACTCTTTGCCAAACTTACTGTNCAGTAAAGTAAAACTGTTCACTTTAAATTAATTATTTTAATCGTAATTTTATTAATGGGAATAAATATTTTATTGCTCGTTCAGTATATATCTTATAAATTTATACAGAACGCCTATTAAATTTAAAATGGGCCCGACTCTATCTCAGTAATATCATGGGTTCTTAAAACAAAAGGTCTTGAAACGATTGGATAAAAATTATAAATACTCTTTGCCAAACTTACTGTTCTCCATGATGAATGAGAAATCAAACGGGAATAAATAATATCTTCAATAACTCGAAATTCCAACTGAGCTTTTTTACTTTTAAATAGTCGAACACACATACATAACAACAACTGGAAAAAACCAAATATAAAATATATAACACAGTCCATTCTCCACATTTATGTGAAAAAAATACATTTACCCATTTGAATTTAATAAAACTGCATTTCAGATTGGTAAGAGGAAGTATACACATATTTCAAAGCACTTTTTTTTTTACTAAACAGTGTTTTAATCTCAAATCCAATCGACGCAGTTTTTGCTAGACGATTATAGGTAGAAAATCAGCTCAATGTTGGGACACGGAGTTCTGTTGTGCGCATCCAGCAAGATCGGTCTACCTCATATTTAGTGTATGGTCAAGAGACGTTAGAGGGCGAGGCTCAACACCACACAGTAGCCGCATAAGCAGTATAGAAGTGTTCCGGACATGAACGTGCAGCGGGTGCACGTTACCGGTATCGATCCGAGCGCTACGTGCTGCACGGACGTACAAGCGGCTAACGTGGACGACGGCGGCGGCCGCTGCACTTAACCGAGGCTGATCACGTATCTGTAATCTGAATGTTGCATGATGGCTGCGTGGCCTAACAAAGGTCAGCGGGTCGAAATAAATGTCGCGCCTTACCTACGAAACCTAGCCGAAATTTACCTGCCGACTTGATCCTGCGATACAGGCTAATTAAAAAAAAAAAAGTTATTCAGCTGATACAACCGTAATTTAAAAAAAAACCGCACGAATAATTTTTTTTGTGACTGCAGTATTTTTTATGGCTGCATACACGAAAAATAAAGAAATCACACAATGCGAACAGTTTGTTCAAACACGAAATACCGAAGTGAAATTGAGTTTAGTTGATACTAACTTTTAGTTTTAAACTATGATGACTGATATTTTGATTACATGCGACCCGCTTATTACAGTTACAATTTATTGAACCCTTTTAGATCAACTTTAATTTACGGATTCAGGTGTTGCAAACAAGAAATTTTATGACACGTGCAGTACTTAAGTCGACACAACGCTTGTTTCGTTGTCACAGTCAATGAGCTGTAGACTGTATGTTCGACTAGAGTAGTATGAAGAAATGATGACCTGGACAAGTAAGATGATTTGTGAATCATTTGCCTGCCAGGTAAGATCATTGGTCATTGAGCTTCGCAGTTTGCAGTACAAACCAAAAATTACCTGCACCTGCGTAATGTACGCAACTGTGTACACTGCGTCTGAATGGGTTCATAAATTTGCTTAGACAGGTAATAATTAATGTCATTTACAGTAATAAAACTAGAAGAATCCACAAGAAAATATTTAAGTGGGCTACGAAGTGTAAGTATTTTTCATTTGTTTCTAGACAGTATTCAGTATTAATATTTTTTTTTGGTGGTCAGCATAAAATATTTATTAAACAAAAGTACTAAATAAAACTATCCTTGTTGTCTCTCGTCTCGCCATTGCTGATTGGCGGAGATATGTGTCATGGTCAGACGACAGCCAATCGGAGGACAGGAGACAAATAAGTAAGGCAGAAGTAAATTAGAACTAATCTTTTCTGACAGAATAAGTACAACCACCTCCAAAGATTGACGTGTAATTTAATAAAGAAGAAAAAATGTTATAACTAAAAACATAAATAATGATTGAGTATAATAATTGCTGAAGAATGCTTCAATATATAATTATTGTTGAATAATTACGTAATTGTTTTGAGAAGAATCAAGTGATAATAATGTTAATGTATTTGAGAAGTAATAATTGGTTGAGTTCGTTGGAGACGAAGAAATATTTTAATGAAAAATTATTTTCAGAAGCTGAAAATGTCAGCCTATATAATTTTAATTGAAAACAGCGCTCAACGTGATAAATGTACATTTGTGATTTATTTGAAATTTAATATTGTTAACGCCAGATATGTTTATGTTTTTCTTAAGTTGGCAGCATAACATGACGTCAAAAGCAGGGAGGGCTTTTTGAATGTGCCCTGGAGTTAAGTCCTATATTTGTCATGTAATTTTAAATAAAGGAACTTTCGCTGTAAATATTTGTGTTTGAGAACGAACGTGGGTGACATGATGTATGTTTAGCCACGTTAAGCCGATCGCATGCGCAGGGGCGCAAAAGAAGAGGGCTGATGTGTTTATCGGCATTTTCCTTCTGGTGAAACGGTATAGGCAACATGCCATATTTAATACGCAGTAATGCATGAGGTGAAGCAGTGTCAATATAACCCTTCAATTAATACTTATTATACTTACTGAACTTAACCTACACATCTCTCAGAGAAAGATTTATCTGTGACTCTACCTTATTAACTGAGGTAAGCCAGGGTAAATTAAAATGAGTTTTGTGTGGTATTTTAAGAGTGAATTTATCTTTGAGATGGAACAATTTAAATTTTGCACTGTTTAACAACACTTAACTGTCAGCTGCCAAATTAATTTTATTTTATTATTAATATTTTTGCTATACGCAATATGAAATTAATACGCTGCAGTAATTGAATTTTCTGAACTACTGAATCCGGATTGTTGATTTTGAGACAGCTGCCTAAGAATGCCTTCTGAAATTAAAATTCCATGCTTCACCATTGGATTGTTGTTTGTGTAGTTTTGCTGGTGGCATTTTTTTTTCCCTTTCATTTGCAAGTGTTTCGTTTATGTGTATTAATGGAAGCGTTACTATCTTCCCGTGTACTGAAATCCTATGTCACAAGAGTAAGTTACTACATGGATTCTCCGTCTCGCATACTATATGTTTCAGTGCCAGATAAAACAGAAGTAATTATAATTCACTCTTTTTTATTATTATTGCTATTAACACTAGCCTCATTATTATAATTAAATTAGATATTATTTCAACACACATACACATCTGTGGCTCACAAGGTATTATTCCTCGTCTTACGGAGACACCGTAGTGGCCTCGGCCATGCAGTCTAACAAAGTTGTTGAGAATTGTGTAAAATTCCGCCAGTTTATTACATATATGGTTTAATCCATGTCCCAATTTTTACATGCGCATATTTATACAAAAAAATTGGAATTAAATGAAATTCAATCAGAAGGAACTTTCTTAAAAATAGACTCACATGATTACAACAGAATTAGGCCTAATTATTTCTATACGCTTACAAATTAAAAATAGGAAGTTATCCTGGTAGAATACCATTGCAGGGAAAAATATTCAGTGGCGTTAAAGCAGTGGCCACTTCGGAAATATCTGTCTCCATCAAGGATTTAATTGCCTAATAGTGGAAAATAATTTTAATTGATATACGCATTATGTTTAATGATACCACTGGTATTTATTCATGTAAACACGCCGCTGCACTTATTACATATATGCCACAGGTTGTTTATTAAAGTTCACACGCACGAACAATGATAACATTGCTAGCTTTCCTACGCATTAAGAGGGCACGAGAGCCATTCCGAACTGTCTGATGCACCGTCCTTAACTACCAAAGAGAGAAATTGGCATTGAAACCAAAAGTAATTTTGAGGAATAGTCTTGCCTATTGTCATTGTCACAAAAATTTGCGAATTGTCTAAAATTAATTGAATAGAAATGAAAGTTTGTGAACAGACAAATCTACGGATCACATATATCGCTCGATGGCACATTTACATACGTCGCATGAGGGTGCTGTCATCGTTCTTCGTGTGGCGTATGTAAACAGTCCTCAGAACGACACTTGCGATGTAGCACGCTCGATACTTTCCAGGCTTATTAATGAGTGATGGCGAGAAGACGCACGAGAATGCCGTACGATCAACTGATGAAGTTTGAGAGAATAGGGCATAACGTCTAGGTGACAACGAGGTCATTAGAGACGGAACAAGTTGCTCATAGAAGCAAGAACTTGGAAGGAATCTGCAATGGCGTGTAGTAAGTAACCACCCCTGCCTTCACCTCGAGTGATTTCGGGAAACCGTGGTAAACCGAAATCAGGACGCCGGGCCAGGATTCCAACACAAGTTCAACCGAATGCTAGTCGGAAGGTTTACCACTGCGCCACCTCGTTCGGCGTTTTAAGAGAGACTGTATAGTAAAAACGCGAAAGGCTCGGCTCATTGGGCTGCCCGTAATTTGGGTAGTTCGGACTTCACAACAGTAAGTAAGATCTTGCTGGAATCAATGAACACGCATAAGTGCCCACGCATGATGGACCAATTCTGAACGAATCCTGATAGACGACCAAGAGGAAGGACCGTTTGATTGTCAGGCACACAAAGCCAGAAACTTCCTTGTCCACCGTACAGTGACGTGGTAGCCGTTTGCAGTAGTGTCAGCAGAGAACAACGTGGAATACTACGGAGTAGTGATGTATTGCTTTTAAGGCGATCGATTAACTGCAGGAAATTTCACGATTAAGGTTCAGAAGCGCGGGAGCGATAAGTGTGATACTGTCACGGGCATAAAGTGCGCCATCGCCTCTACGCGCAAGGCTCTGATCTGGCGAGCAGTGTTCTAGTTGTCTTGCGTATACCTATAACACTTTAATGTGTGGCCCTATTATTTTATTGGTGGAAAGTTTGTAGAAAAGTTCAGTACATGCTTCTATCGTAGTTTTGCTCGTCTCCTGGTAGTAAGTTTTGAGATACAGCAGCATGAAAAAGCCGTTTTTAAGGATGNCCGTTTTGAAGGCTTCAAAACAATATGTATGTCATGCGTGATATCTAGTGATATGTACTCGTCTGAGGTATGCGTTCTTTTCGTAGGTAAACATGTTGGGGACGCTTAAAAGTTAGTTAAAAACAGCGTTTTTCAAACATGTTGCAGCACAGTTCACACGCGCTAGGTAGGCGACTACCTTAACAATTCACGCTTTTCTTTGGGAACGGATGACCACTATGTGAGAGTTCGGAAGACCGCAGCTAATCCCTGCCATCTTTACCTCATTTTACAACGGCAAATGTTCCCTACTACTGGTGCGATGTTCTGGGGAGCTATCGCATTTGATCGTTGTTCGCCAATGGCAGTGATACGACGGACACTGAATGCACACAAAATACGCCTAAAACATTCTGATGCCTGTTCTGTAACATAAACCTTCTCCTTTCACCCAGCTGTTTGATAGGGCCTGTAGCCAGTCTCCTGGTATGTTGGCGTGGATAGGCCTTAATTCAAGATCCCGCCTGAACGCACCCTCACACTTAAGATGGTTACGATGTAAGCGGACAATCAAATTGAAACAGTCGGTCCGCTATTGCCACATTCGTTTCTATTTTAAACAGCAAACATTGTATCCCCTGCACCGCGTCCGGGCAAAATAATTGTGCGACAGGTACCGGCGATACAGGGTAGTGTAACACCCCGAGCGGCGTCTGATTTCCCTGAGACGCTATGACGCTAACCGGACAAGATGCTTCAGAGGGAAACCAGGAAATTGAGATGCCGACCACCGTAACCGCTATTCTTTTCAGCCTTCTGTTACGAAAAGAAGGTGGGACCTATCTAATTAAAATATGTCTTCTCGTTTGTAAGGCAAGTTAACGTAACAATAGTAAAACACAGAGTAATGTCCCCTCCGATCAGTAATAACTTATATTCTGCAATTATTATTTAAGACCTTCGATTTTTAAGTACCTAATTATAATTTTTATCATAAATATTTTTTTTAATGGGAGCTACATTATCAATTACCCCATAAACGAGAATGCTCCAAACATCTTTACTTTTGTAGGGTTTGTTACCAACACCTACGAATAAAATAGTATAACTTTAAATAATGTATTTCTGTCCAAACATTACACTTTCATGAGACGGAAATACAAGTCAAAATTAAGGTTTATGTTTCACGTTGCACGGGCAATGCACATCAAGGTTAAATACGACAGGATTCTTGCACTATAGTGGGCACCGAACCACTTGCTGCCCGTCGATCGTAAATAAATTAATCATGCACGGGGACGGGACACAAATCATCACCGGTGCCGTCTGCCCTCCACATGAATGAAACTTCCAAGGGTTCGTAAGGGTAGATCGAATGCTCATGCAAGCTGCCAGTAAATCATCGCAACAGTGATCTGCTTTTCTTACTACAGAACCGTCAGAGCTTTGTCGCGTCGACTGAGGTTGGCACACTGATTTACTAAAATAAGACCTAAGATATTATAGTATACTTCTTTCGACGAAGCTGTAATGCAAATACTGTACACAAGCCACAATTTTTTTTCCGTAAAAGCAGGTGTTTGAGGTTAATATACAAACGTAAACAAACACGTTAATTTTGTAGTTAGTTTGGCAATTCTTGAGCCAATGTTGAGAACATGCGCAGGAAACAGTCTACCTCGTCTTTAGTCCACGATGCCAACCACCTAGAACAACAAGTATATTTTATACATAAAGCTGCACAATAGACCTGCCATTTTGAAACGTGTATAATTCGACCAGTTCTTTGTAATGAACGTTACACTTGAAACTGTCCAGTTGTGCCACTATTTTATTAAGAAAAACGTTCATCTACCAATAGTGAGAAGTACAGTTACGTACAAAAATAAATAACGTAAGTACTGGGCAATAGTCGTAAACAACCCGTGCGGGATGCTGTTCGAAACGTCTGGCACTCACTCACACGCGAATGAACAGGCCATCGTACTGAAGTTTTGTCGTGCTGCCGATTTTCCTGCATAACTGGGGAGGTGATGACGCAATGCAGAACTGAGCAGTGGCACTGGACGGCAGTCAACATGATGGTAAATAAAAGAGCGACACAGTACCTTTAACTAGGTAGTTTATAATGGACCTAGCATATTAAACTAGCTGAATTATATAAATTTTAAATTGGTAGGTCTGTGACCCACTCTGTACAAGAAAACTGGCACACTTTCATTTTAGGCACTTAAAAAAATTGTTCGGGCTAGACTATTCGTTAAATTTTTATACATTTATAAGCGATATTTTTCTAACCTTAAATTGAAGTGTACGATATCTTTTCACGGTTATTTCCAATTTTTCTGAAGCCCTGCTAAAGTTATTTTCCCAGGATATTCCTCTGCCTCATGCAAACAAAGCTTAACTGTGCCTGAAAAATCACACCATAGGGACGACGCACGTCATTCGAGCGAACTCAGTGTAATAATATTTTTCAAGATAACTATTTATTAATAGGCATTACCAACATACCAATTATCTCTCCAGTTATAGTCACATCACTTATAAATGGAGTATTATAACTTATAGATAAAATGTAAGTGAAAGTTAAATTTGACCATAGTAAGGTGCTTTTATGTCAACATAAACATAAAACGTTTTGATGCATGGCATAATAAGGAAACAACGAAACATGTCGTACATGAGGGAATATTTTGAAGGTCGGATTAAAAAAAAGTGTGAAGAAACCGCGAATAGAATTATAAATAATCTACTGTCATAAAAATAAATAAAGATAATTATCATTACTGTTACATTAGCATGTGCTGCCCGAGCAGTGTAAAGAACTCACGGCGGGAGATGCGAACACGTATTCGCGGGACTAGGGCGTACGTTAGGGATGCGTGTGTAAAGACTGTTCACGTTATAGTGAGCACTTTGAAATCAACCGTTGAAAAATCTCATTGTCCCTGCTGCTTGCATGTATTTTTAACGGGCAAGCGGCATGCGCCCGGTAGAGTTGGTAACAACTGAGGGAAAGTAGTTCCATGTCCCGACGTTGAATTAAATGTGTTCTGTAAACATTTTTCAATACTACAATTATTGATTTTTATTTCAGATTTTTTTAAAATGCATAAAAGCGTATTTATTAGCCAACGTGTAAAATATTTACTTTAATAATAATTTTACAGTTTCCCTTCACTGGTGCTTGAATAAAGTGATTAGGTCCATGGCAATGGTTTTACATACGGGGGAAGTATACACGATGTGCTTACAAGTAGATCTTAAGCAGGACTTTCAAAAGTGCTCATTTGACCGTGAAGAGCCAGGTGTGTATGCAGTCGGCACCGCAGCCGTAGCTTGCGGGCTCCGCGCGCGCGCGCTACTGTGGAAGGCGAGCAAGTTCTCTTCTTTGAAATGGTTTTTCGTTAGTGGGAGCGCGGATGCACCGGCGCGGCGGCGCGACCTCGAGAGCCGCTGAGAGTTTGCGCAAGCTCACTCTGGTTGGGCGGGCGCGCATCACCGCCGTACTGCTAAAAAAAAAAAGAAGAATTTAGTTTTTTTTATGGAAGAGTGATGGTAAAAAAAAAATTCTCTAGTGCTCTCCGTGAAATTACGGAAAATACTGATTTTCCGATAATGGACCTTCTGCAAATTTCACAAAACTTTACGTGAATTCACGGAACCTCTTACTTAAATTTGCTAGTTAGTTTTTCTGTACTTACCGTTTAAAAGATATTACGAAAAAAAAAAAAGACTTCGATTTCCGTTATGCAGTATTGCATTGTCTATAAGAAGAAATTTGAACAAGTTAGAATATTTTATTCTGTAGCAACTTTTGAACACAGATCAACAGTTTCATTGCCCATGGTTCTTACCATCCACCCATGGTCTTTTTGTAACAACGTAGGGTGTATATATATTTAAAATTTCTACATGTAACATACGTAACTGTTTTTTAGTTTCTAGTAACGTTTGAGTGCTTTTGAAGTGTTAACTCATACAGGTGCCTGACGCTACTTCGAAGGAATATATTGACTAAAAATGTATTCATATGCACATAGTTCATGCTCCAGACTCAGTATAGAGGACAACTAAGATGTAATGTTACATTCATTTGAAAATCACACTATACCTGTAGAACTGTGTTTGCCCGTGCATAAACCTATAACAATAACAAAAATATACATGAAACAGTATTGTAAAGTTCGTCGTCAGCTCAAAAAGTATTCTTACAGTCACAAACAGAACACGCTCTTCTACACTGCAGTAGCAAATCAATTATTTAATATTTCATGTGCACACCCTTAGCACGGATGATTGCCTCGAGACGTCCCGTCGTCTCATAGACCTTACCAAAGCTGTGGTGCGTGCTCGGGAAATTTTGGACCACTCTTCCAAAAGTAGTCTTTGCAGAGCTTGATTGCTTTAAAGGCGGCGTTTATGTAATTGTTTGCCTATATATTCCCACAAATGCTCTATGGGATTGGCATCTGGACTTAGAGATGGAGGTAGAAGCCATCGTCGAGCATTATAAAACAATCACTCCTTAGTTTTCATGGCATTGGTCTTACGGTTATTGCCTTGTTGGAACACAAAGACCGCTGCAAGACCCATCTTCTGCACGCTGTTTGATAGGTCATGACGCAACACTCTAATATACTTGGTGACATGCGTAGTACTTACACTCTAAGAAATTATTTGTAAATTTACCGTATCAGTGTATATGTACAGTGACAAAGCGCGAATGGTAAAATATTTCCCCATACATCCATGGTAACGTTCCTATAGTTGCTCAGGAAAGAGCCAAATGCGTACGGAAGTTCCCAACTTTATGTAGCAGCGTTGCCAAACATTCTCATATTTTCAGCTTCATACGTAGCACTATTTCCATACACTGCATAGGTTAAAAACTTCCATTACAGTGTAGGAAGTTTACCAGAAATCATTTTACAGTGTATAATAAAAGTTAAATTTCCAACCCCAGAAGATGCCATGCACCCCCAACCATCTCACCGCCTCCTCCATGTTTGACTGTAGGTATAATGTGTTGCAATTGCAATCCCGTATTTAGCCTTCGCCACACCCACCGTTTGACGTCTGAGCCGAATATGTAAATATATATCGGAAAAATCATAGTATCCCAAAATTCCTGAGGCCTATCATTGTATTTGTTGGCAAATTGCAGACTTTTTTGTCTGTTTACTGCAGAAATGTGTTTACTACTCTACAATCTAAATTGGAATTATGTAAAGCATTTCGTAAAGTTTGAGGAATTGCGGATTGTGTAGCTGTTGTGATATCTTTTGCCAAACGTGCTGCACTTCGGAATGTTTCTTTACGTGCTAAAGTGACAAGGTTCCGTCGTTCGCGGCACGTAAGCACTTTTGAGCGTCCGGATCGTCGTTTATTTTTGTTATTCCTATTTATTTGTTCTTCTTTAATGTGGAACTGGTTGTTTACATACATAAGTACGTAACATACACACATACACGCATGAAAACTTTGACTTTTATCTGAATAAAGCTTTGAATATTTATGCATTGCCTGCCATAGTATCACTTATATTCTAAATTTGACGAGTATTGGTTGAGTAGTTTTCGAGGTATAACATAAAATCATATTATTTTCATTTAGTGCTGTCTTCCAAAATGGTGGACCAAGAACAATATACACCTCTAAATTCAATGCTTACCAACGTAATGCACTGTCAACGTAAACATTTTGGTTTAAATCGGTTGAATCGTTTCCAGAATATAATGTAGCAACCTAATTTTTTTTAATGACCGCCAATTTGTGAATAAGCACCCAACATGGTTGAAAACTATAAAAGTAGAATTTACTTTCTAACTACAGTTCAAAAGTTATTAGGGGGACACACAGACACACACTTAAATACACACATTGATGCTCGCCTCCCACCAAGGCAAACCGCGTTCAATCCCCAGCCGGGTCAACCCCGGATTTTTGCAAGCGGGAATCGTGCTGGACAATGCCGCTGGTCGGCTGATTTCCCCACCCTTGCATTCTGACGCTGCTCTATTCTCACCTCATTTCACTCTCATCGGCTTTCAAGACCTCGTAAAACTGATCCCCCATTAGTCCCTGCCATCTTGGCATTGTTTTGCACACGTTCTAAAATATGTATTGCTAGACTACTCTAGCTAGGATCATTTCTGTAACCGCCCACAAGAAAAAATTACGTATTTCTCGCCGACAGCCTCTTGTAAAAAACAAATAAACGCGGTAGAGTTGTAATCGTTTAATAGAGATTTAGATACTCTTATTTACGCCATGTCATGCAAAAAATTTCGCCGAAATTTTATAAATGGAACTTAAAAATAAAAGTAACAATCCAAGATGGCGAGGTCTGATCCCCCCATTAGAGCTACCCAAACCCCTCAAATCAATACGCGTACACGTATAAACACACAGGCAGGAAATTGATCTCGTAAGCCGTTCTTTTCTTTGAAAATTAGGCTAAAAAAAACGTTGTGTGGGAGAGGAGGTGCAAGAGTTTGAGCGAAGTGTGAGTGCAAGGAGTGAAGTGCGTGCCAGCGCCACTCGTGAGAGGCCTCGTCGCCCCGGGCGCGGCTCGACACGGAGGGAGCCAGGAGGCTGGCTTGTAGCGGGACCGGCTGCCTCTCGCAGCGTCCAATATCTCATAGAGCTCCAGTCAGCTATGAGAATGCGCGCGGTCTGCGGGCGCCGGAGCGGAGCGCCGAATACCGCCGGGAAAGGAGCGTGACCTGGAAAAATTTCAACTCTCGCTCTGAGAATGCCGGCCGTGATGGCCCAGGGGTGGGACGAATTTCATATCAAAGAAAAAGAAGATCCATCAAAGAACCACATCGTGGATTTGATCTGAGGCCTTAGAAAGTGAAAGACGCTTCACATGCCTTTCAACAGAACGGATATGCGTTATTGTGACAGCTGCGAATTTTTTTGTGGTGAAAACAAAATTTTTTTAAAGAGACCAATATACACTTCGTTAAAAACTACAAAGTAAATAGCTATTTAGTTATATATATATATATATTAATTTATTGACATTTAAAACACTTTTGCTTTCGTCAGAAAAGAAGTTAAGCACGGTGAATTTCCGCAATTATTTTACATTCCTTTTTTGCTGGACCTACCGTTAAGGACTAATTATTTTCATTAATGTACCTCGGCACCATGGACATTAATGCAGATTATGTGCACAAGTTTTCATTACAGCGAGTTTTTCTCGTCTTCTTACCAAAAATAGGTCACCAGAAACATCGCAACAAACGTTAATGTTAACGACGTCCTACGTGTCTTGGACTGAGGACTTCAAAGGTAGTTAATGTTATGGCACACACAGCGTGACTGTACTGTACGCCTCTACTAGTCTGGACAGACCAGTTTTGAAAACATACACAAATTGTGTTTCTTTTTATTTCAGTAAATGTTTTTTTTACTGTATTCCATTGTCATAATATAAAAACTTTATGATTTAAATATAAAACTGCAATGAGGTACAACATAATCGACTTTTAACGACAGAAGCATGAATTGATTCTTGAAAAATCACCGAACTTCCATTTTGCA
Source organism: Clitarchus hookeri (assembly GCA_002778355.1). Lineage (NCBI taxonomy): Eukaryota > Metazoa > Arthropoda > Insecta > Phasmatodea > Phasmatidae > Clitarchus > Clitarchus hookeri. Next base: position 576,878 of record NQII01000221.1, on the reverse strand, counting down.
GTTCAGAAGTTGCCACTCCTGTGTTATTTTTATATTTGGAAGTCTAAGTGTGTAGTTGAAAAGGCTTGTAGTGGTGGTCAAGAGTTCAGAAGCATGAGTCGTTATGTAAAAACGAGGCATTGGAATCATTTTTACACTTTAAAGAATATTACTTTTGTAGTTAGTTTTAGTAATATTTATAACAGCGCCGAAAATACATTGTAAATTCTTGGAACAGCTACAAAATAAATATCAATACTTGACGGCTGCAAACAATGATTACTGTGCTGGATGTAACATATGCAACTGTAGTGAATTTGTATCGCTTAGTAATGACGTAAATTTAAAAAATGGCATGGGATCTGACAAACGTAAATTAAAATGTATCTCAAGAGATTTATCTCAGAAATTGACCTAGTTTATCGTGAATTCGAATACACGTGAAACGAAACGAAAACTAGCTATGGAAGAAATACTATCAACGAAGTTACCGTTCAACAGAAAGTTGAGTACCATGTCGTAAGAAAATATATCCAGATTCAACGAGCATGGCTCCACATTCTCAAAACCAAGATGTAACTTTTGCGAAAGGGTATAAATATTTTTCTACTATTATTGACTTCAGCAACCACGGCCATCAGGATATATTTATTTTTAAATTACAATATTATTAAGTACGTGGTATTATGAATCAAAATTTTAAGCGTTAACAAGTTGCCCAATGAAAAGTCTGAAACTGTTTCATATTTTTGTTCAATGTCATTAGAACATTTAATTAGACTTGCCAATGTAATGCATGCTCCCTGCTGTTCTTAAATTTCCTTTTAACAAACTTATAATAAATGGATGTTATCTGTTATTTCTTCACTGTCAAATGAATGCATTACAAAAAACATATCCTCATGATTGTGAAGCGTTAGCAGTTTTATAAAAGGTTTTAAAAAGTCAGAGCAAAAAAAAAATTATGATGCTATTTTTTTATAATGTTAAGAGCTATAAAATAGTCGTGACAATCAACGACTGAAGAGTTTCATATAGCTTTGTCTGCATTTTACGATAATTAATTTCCTCTATCTATTTTTTTTGCACATTTTCATGGAATTTGTTGGAAGAGCCACCACATTGGCCAGTAATTGACAATCTGTTAAATCATTGAAAGATAAACGTATTGCTGTATACGGCTGTTCATTATTCAGTTGAAATAATTACATCACGTCATTTGTGATGATAAAATTGAAACTGACAAGGGATATGTTTTCCTCGCCATAGTGATGATATGTTTAATGAATTTCGAACTGTAGCACACAGTTTCTTCTCACTGTCGTCACGCAATGCCAATATATAATTCATTCCTCCGCCTCGTGCAAACTAAGCTTAACCGAATTTGTGCGCACTCAGTTGTAATATTATTTTGCATGAGAACTATCTCTTACTAGGCGCTACCAACACACATGTTTTCTCACTGTTTTTATCCATCTGCATTACAAATTAAATATAATTTATAAATAAAATATAGGCAAATCTTCAATGTAACGAAATATAAGATGCTTTTATGTTAACATAAGTATAATACGCTTGTGTTGCATTGCAGATTTAGGAAATAACTAAACACGTCACACATGGGGTAATTTTTCAAAGGTTTGGTTCAAAAAGTGTGAAGAAACCGCGAATAGACTATAGCAAATTTTTAGCCTTACGCTTACCAAGGACATTAATTATTTTTTTCTCACTTCATTTCAACTCACGGAAATTTATTGGGAGTGACTTACTTGATAAACCTGACTTATTTGAATGCCTTTGGAACTTCAAACAAATATGAACGGAAAAATAAACGTATGAAAATCCCTTTCATGTCATTCTGACATAGGCTATGTTTTACCATATTTTTGCACTTTTCATAATATTTGTGTATATTAGTATATATATTGTAAACTTATTAGTATACTTTTATCCTACTTCTTTATATGTATTCCCGATTAATTTTTTAATTAATTTTCAATTTAAAAAAATACTATTCATATGTTATAATCAAAACCAGTTTTATGAAAGATTATTTTTTGAAAAGGGAGTGCAGGAGCGGTAATCATAGGTGATGAAATTGGGCGATGAAATTATGGTCACCCTAGTAACAGAGTACTGGTCTGGTTTTAATGAGACTAACCTTTCAAGCAAAAGCATTGACTGCTTTACATTAACTTTTCCAATTAATCAATGTGGTTTGCTGTACGTGTATAAAGTGCATTAATTTAGAGTATATTTTCTGTGTGAAACATGAATGTATATTCGGCCTATGCAGTAATGAATTCGTATTGAAAATCCATGAGCGGTCGTTGAATAATTGATTATTTATAGTTAAATATAATTTGCTATAAAATGAGCGACATTGGAAGCAGATATTCCTTCTAATGTCTTAAAAACTAACTGGTCTTCTTACCACTTAGACCCCCTTAATGATTAGGCTATAAAGCTGTCAAGATGGCAGTTTAGAGTATCTACACAAACGAGATGGGAATGTAACTGTATCTCCCACTAGTCAGCTGGGTATTCTAGTCCCATACTTCTATAACCCGGGTGTAAAAAACGCAGCTCATCATGTAAAATTATATTATTTTTTATGTCTTTTTGAAAAAAAAAATTCATCACCACTTACTTCCAGAATCATAAATAGACATAACACCTGGATGTATTTTTCACAGAACATTGAGTAACGAAATTAAATTACAGTTTAATTATGTTTTAGTGTATTTGATGTAGGATTGCAAAGATTTAATAATATTTTCTGTAATGTTATAAATGTAATTATCTCATATTTAATATCATAGTGACAGTTTCTACCACGACCATGTGCTTATAATTGCTCTGGAAATAACAAATCGTAGGGCATAATACTACATGGAACAGGGATATTCCAGTTATTTACTATATTTTTGGGATATAAAGCAACGTCATGCATTTTAATTAACACCCATTGCCTTTATGTGATATTTATATTGTAAAATCTATAACTGCACAGAATAGTGTAACGATGTTAATGTTCTCGTCGATATTCACGAAATATACACCTCACAAAAAGTTTGGAATACTGTGAGATACGGCAGTTTGTGGCAGGAATTATGCAGTTCTTTTGTGATCAACAGAGAGCGCACTAAGGCATGGAGCACGCCTAGGACAAGCTGAAAACATTAGTTTATAATAGTCTACAATATCCAGAAACAGTTCCAGTTCTCGTAAGAGCTGCCCAGATAGAATGGGACCTTCGTCCGAAAGATGGCATTAACACATTGAATACAAGCATGCCACGGCGTGTTAGGGACATGTACAATGCACATGGAAGCATACACGGTACTAAACTACAGTGGGAAGAAAAACACCCTCCCTAGTCAGAGATACAACTAAATTACATTTGTTGTTCTTTCGTGTTTATTTGTCTATGATATTGGGAAAATGGTTTTTGTTAGAAATTCTTTGAATTTAACGTTTTGTATCGGTACCGTTGGTGACTTCTAATTGCTATACTTTTTTGTATGTATATTCCATACTTTTTTTACGTTCTGTATGTATATTGGAAACTTTTTGTGAGGTGTTTAGTTTTGGTATATCTCGATTTTTCAATTACGAATGTCCTTCCAAAATAAACCAGTTCAACTTACCACCAATTCCTGCTTAGCGTTGGTATCCACAATGACATCCCCTTCCATACAGCTACTTGCAACCGACTTCACAAATTTCAGGGAAAGTACTACAAACAACATACTCTTAATCAACAAAAATTGGAATTTAAATGTGTGACATCTCGATCCTAAATACTAGCTCCACGCGCTTTCAAATTCAGGAAATACAGGCCCCACCCAAAGTTTAGGACCATAAGCTGATTTAAGATAAAGTTGTTATAACTGAACATACTTGGTGGATTTTTTGGTAATAGATCTTGACGAGATCTAAAAAATAAATTTTAGAGATTCAGCATATCTTAATTACAACAAAGTAATTAAATGTTGTGTAAATTTTAGAAATTATGAAATTTTATAGATTTCTTGATATTAAAAATAACTTATATTTAAAAGTATGCGTTGAAAAAATATACTATTTTTATAACACCATAATTAGTCAAGGAATATGCGTAAACAAATAACAGTCCAGTGGAAAATTTTATCACCGCATTTATTTTGCTATTTATAAAATTCGGTGTTTAAAACAATGGTTAATAAATTGTAATTAAAAACAGTAGTCGTGTATTGTTGTACCAGATAAGCCAGCGGCGTTGGCATGTTGTCAGACTATACAGTACAATCTGACAACACACCAACGCCGCTGGCTCATCTGGTACAACACTACACGACTATTATATTTAATACCGATGTATTGACAAAATTTTTGAACACCAAATTCGATAAATAGCGAAATAATTGTAGTATTAACATTTCCCACTGAACTGTTTTTTGTATACGCATATTATTTGACCAATTATGATGCTATAAAAAATTAGTATACTTTTGCAACGCATGCTTTTCACTCTAGGTTAATTCGAATATCAAGAAATTTATAACATGTCATTATTTCTAAAATTACTCTTTTGTCGTAATTAAGATATTCTGAAACTCTAAAATTTATTTATTTTAGATCTCGTCAAGATTTATTACAGAAAAATCTATCAAGTATGTTCAACCGTATGTTTAGAACCATAACCACTTTATCTTAAATGAGCTTTTTTTGGGACCTGTGCAGTAGTAGTAGACCTTTTTTTTTTGACGTCGTCTGCTGCTGGCCAAACCACTTAGCCCGTGCAATTGTAGACTGCCCGCTGTAGTAAGGGATAAGCAGGCGGTGTTCTGCGTCTACTTCGCACATCCTCTGGCTCAAGGTAATTTAAATATTACTGAGAACAGCTACCAAAAACGCCGNTGTTTAGAACCATAACCACTTTATCTTAAATGAGCTTTTTTTGGGACCTGTGCAGTAGTAGTAGACCTTTTTTTTTGACGTCGTCTGCTGCTGGCCAAACCACTTAGCCCGTGCAATTGTAGACTGCCCGCTGTAGTAAGGGATAAGCAGGCGGCGTTCTGCGTCTACTTCGCACATCCTCTGGCTCAAGGTAATTTAAATATTACTGAGAACAGCTACCAAAAACGCCGGCAATAAAATTTATCACTGTAACGTACAAGGAGCGGATCTTTACTTTCGGTTGGGAAGTTGGATGGAGGGGTGAGGGGGAGTTTAACTTATTCATTGGCTAGGTGCAGGTGTAGACTTTCGAATCATGGCATGGTAAAGGAAGGCCCCCCCCCTCCCCCCGCCTTGACTCATCATAATTTTAGGAAACAGTGTTAAATAAATTAAATAAAATCAGTATATTAAAAAATGGCATTATTTAATTTATGTTTTAAAACATCCACAGGGCCGTTTCATGCCAGTGAGAGCGTTGCAGAAGGGGGGGGGGGTGTCTTATGTGACTCCCCTTCTGGATCCACCAATGACCTGGCGTACAGTAAATATACATAATTAACACAGTCTACCAGATTACTTTTGTTATTCTGACACAGCGATCTTAGCCTCAGTGCCTTACCGTACCTACTCTGCCCATACGGCGAGGGACAGAGATCACGCTCTGTCAACAAAGGTGTCCGAACTCTCACACCGTTGTTGACGGAAACCAATGCCCAATTTCGATGCAACGTTGCGAACTGCTGCATCCTTCGGTAAGCACCGAGACCCTCGCACTCAGCACGCGTGTTGTCTGGCCGACTCACTATCCAACCCCCGATGTGTCTACAGAACAACATCACCGGAGCGTTGTTGTGGCTCAACACGTTGACCACACTTTGGAAAGGGGATCATTTGTGATATCCTCCAGCATGCAGTGTTAACCCCCACCACCACGAGTTCAGCTACAATTGATTGGTCAGTAGAGATAACCTCTTTTCGGGCCGAACCAATCGTCCCGTCGGCCGTACTACGTACTTCCCATGGCACTCGTGAGGTTTTTAAGGACTGGACTGGCCAGATTTACGGAAGGTGGGTAACTGCCCTTCCAACATACACTGAAGAGCCCAAAAAAAAAACTCGTATAGGCGTGCGTATGCAAATAACAGAGCTATGGATCCAATCTGAGTAACGCGATGCGGTCGGCAGCGCCTACTATATAAGGCAACAAGCGTCTGGCAAAGTTGCTAGATCTGTTACTGCTGCTACAATGGCAGGTTATCAAGATTTAAGTGAGTTTGAACGTGGTGTTATAGTCGGCGCACGAGAGATGGGACATAGCATCTCCGAGGTAGCGATAAAATTCGGATTTTCGCGTACGACCATTTAACGAGTGTACCGTGAATATCGGAAATCCGGTAAAACATCAAATCTTCGACATCGCTGCGGCCGGAAAAAGATCGTGAAAGAACGGGACAAAAGATGACTAACAAGAATCATTAAAAGTGACAGACGGGCAACCCTTTCTCAAATTGGTGCATATTTCAATGCCTCCTGCATACCTTCTGACATTAGTCGAGTCCGTGCCATTTCGTCTTGCGGCACTTCTGCGTGCTCGCGGGGGCCCTACATGATATTAGGCAGATGTACCAGTTTTTTTGGCTCTTCAGTGTACATAGTCAACAAAATGGCATACGATACAGTAATAGACGTAACGATTTAGGATTAGTTTTACTGTTAAAAGTTCAGTATTTAAATTTGTATTCCCCGAATTAATTTTTAAACATACGTTTGACTAAATACTGGTGTAATAGCAACACGTTAACCATGATAAAAATTTCACAATTAACTTGAGTGGAGAACGGGCACATGTCCCTGGATCAGTAGCACTATCGATATTTGCGTGTAGCGGAGGGATATATCATGGCCTGAAGGAATAATGTAAGCAGGGCTGTCGAAAGTGCTAACTTATCGCGAACAAGCCGTGGAGGCCACGTGACTTAATTTCAGCCCGGGGCTAGTGAGCTCAGCTCCTCAAGGCAACAGAGTGAGTTGAAGCACATAATTAATTACCGGTCGTGGGAACGTATGATGAGATGTCTGCGGTGATTCACAGTAGAGTTGAACGTACTGAATTGTGAAACAAGTGCCCATCCGACGCTGGAGTTTCCAATAGCCGCACTCTCTTAATGCGAGGAGGCCGAACGGGATCTATTTACATTATCACTCTGAATTTGTGGTAATGAGGTGATAACTTAACCAGTTCGGCTTCCAATATAATGAGGTCCCGTGCGACTTCAAAACGCATTAGAACGTAAAACATTTGCTGAACACAATTTTTATTAGAGCAGTTTACATTTCAATGCTAATGCTAATATTGGTTGATGAATATTTTGTTAACAGCGACGTAAACTCAAGGTACTAAAATTCCTGGTTCTTTTGTCTGAAATATTTGCATCTCCGTTATTCGTATCTTCACTGCCAGTTAAAGATGCTTTGTACAGTAGTTCGTAAAGCCTGCTACAGTACTACGTGCCCTATGTCCTAGCATGAAATTATTCATATGCGTGTCTTCATATTCCTCGAGACATGTGCTTCTGACAGAACTAGATCCATAAATGTGCGTTTTTTTTCAGACACGCATTATTTTATTTATTACGTACGGATACAAGTTTCATCCGAAATTTCTAACCATCTTCGATAACGCGTGCACAAGGAAATACATATTCCAGCTGCTCTCACAGGAACATCCCCATATCCACGCAAGGTATAATTTGTCGTAAGAAAACAGAAAAAATTTAAATAATTAACTGATTTATCGGGGGATTATCACAATTAATTACCACTGTTTTTTATAGACATACATATAACATAGTACTTATAGAAACAAGTAATCAATTTCTTAAGATACCTCCCTAGTAAATAATTTTAACGCCTCAAAGTCACGTTCGGCCATACGGAGGCATTGCGATGGCTATGGGAAATAGCATAAACAACCTTTATGCATATTGTGTTTCCTCAAAATTTTAAACGGTGACTATATGGTTTTAATACACCGACATGTTGATAAAAGAAACAGGGTTATCGCTACAGTTCAAAACACTGCTTTGCAGAAGAATAAATATCATAAACAGAGGACTACATACAACGATTTTCGCTGACTTTTACACTTTTCAACGACCCCATTTATGTACCAATAACCAATGAATTGGTAACAAAATGTAGATTTTAATATCTGCCCTTAAAAAAGTTTTACGTCGAAATAATCCATAGTTTTTAAAAACTAGAATAGACATAACTGCTTACCTAAGAGATACGTTTGACAACTAGGGAGGGCTCTTAAATCATACTTGTGAATGGATCCCACACCAGAATGTTCAATACTCTCCCAACAAAGAGCGGAATTTTAAATATCTGGGCACACATCTGTGTCAGTGACAGAAAGAGGCCTTTATTTTAAGGCCCAGTTATACATAATTCGTTTGTCACGAAACCATGCTAATGAAATTGTACAGATTTATGGAAGTAATTGTTACAATTTTTTTTTTGGAAACCGTGAATTTATAGAATGCACAATATAGGTTCCACGTAACTTCCTAGTAGGACGCTGATAAACGGATGCTCCGACGACTCTTAGGTACCACATTTCACGTGCATACAAACACTTATTACCAGCGAGGATATTGGAAAGCCTGATCCCCCCCCTCCCTGCTATTTCTGCTCGGACCGCTTCCTCACGCTCCTCGCACCCCTCCCCATTTTTTTTTGCTCCGGATAATTGCCACTGTCTTTGTCACGCCGTCCCTTTCCGCATGCTATCATTCACGAGGACACGTCGTTTGTTCTCCTCTTCCACTTTCTACTACCGCCTTCCCTTGATCTTTCATCAACCGCTGTGTGGGTTCCGGACACGCTGCGTCAATCGAAACCCGCATGTGTCGGCAAACGTGGGAAAGGTACAACTGGACAAGGGCACGGGGGAGCCTTTTAATACGTATGTACCAGAAGCATCACGTAGGACGGTGTACTCGTGATGTAAAGTTAGTTGCGGCACGCTCAGCGGTCGATAAGTACTTTTCAAGTCAACTTTTGCAGGTCAACTATTCCCTGCTAGCAAGTGCATGCATTTTAATGTAAAAACAGTAACTGCAAGTGTTCATAGAAATTTAGGTATGAAATTTGGTTTTACCCTTAACGTCTTCTTGAGGACACAATTTTGAAATAGGTTTCAAGTTGTTGTAAACACATCCAAATGAGAATTTGCGTACTGACAACATAATACGTTTCTAAAAATTACACACTGTCTATTGATACTAGTCGACTAGTTGAAATGTGGTGGAAGTATATAAGTCATTGGCAGAAAAGGAGAAACTAAACAACGAATTCTACAAGAATGTTCAGTTACCACTGGACTAATGATATCAGTGATCCAACTGTTACGACATAACAAGACAAACAATTTCGTCCACGTACCTGGAAGCCTTCAAAATGTTTTACAAAGATAATAACAGAAATATACCAGAGGTATTATATATTGCGTGAGGAAACGAGACAGCACATACTAATAACTACGCCAGCATTTGCAGAAATGAATATGAAAGCAACTTGGCGAAAAAATAATATTACTGCAAAGGACCGAAAAATAACCAACAACCTACAGTTTGTGAGTCAGGAATGCAACCGCGTTAAGATATTTCGTTACGTAATTTTACGTGAATATGTATTCTTACATATTGCAAAATAAATCTACGTTTAAAGTCTGTTCTACAATGACACGGAAGTGGACACGTATCACGTATGCGGACACGTAACACACTACGAGTCATATCTTCAATGGGATATATGCGGGACACGTACACAGCCGTGGAAATATATAAGAACTAGTCAACTTCCGTCGCTTACGTGTCCGTGGATACGTGCTACCAATAGGAATTGAGTGTTTCTTTCACTACTGTACTCATGCCACGTGTTCGTTTTCATTTACTTAAGTTGATACATTTTGACTGGTGTAGTCTCCGGTAATTGGTTTTCTCTATAGGTAATGTTTACACGTCCCTGTGATTTTATTAGAATATTGCGGCGACGTCGGTTGAAATAATGATATTACTGGTAAAGAACATGACCTCCCCGTACAAAAAAAAAAACTCAAATTTTCAAAACGAGATGATTAACATCTTGTAACCTCGACATAACCACGTCCTCACCTTCTAAGTGCATAAAAAAACATACTACGTTAGCCAGTGTACTGTTAATTTAACATACGCGGTTGACGTCGACTGCCTTCATTGTTACGTGCTGAGATCTGTTACGTTACCGTACGTTGTGGAAAGTTCAGACGGGAGACTTCCCGGAAAGGTAACCCGGATTTTCGCGTGCGTGAAAAAATGGCGAACGTTGCCGTTAGCCGGCGGGGTTTTTCTCGGGGCACTCCAATTTACCCCGCCTTTGCATTCTTCCACCGCCCCATCCTTATTTTATTTCACCCTCGCCGGAGCCCCAATACCTGCTGTTAAGCGCCTACCACAATTTCCTAATTCAACAGACGGAAGCCAGCGAGTGATCCACGTACGTTCCCGCGATCGCGTCAGTTCTGTAACGGCAAATAAAACTTAGAAAGCAAAAATAATCTGTCCCCGAAAACTCATCTTCAAATAATTTGGTATGTGAGAAACGTAATTTGTTCAGGTCTTAGTGGCGAGGAGGCCAGACGGGCGACGGTTCTTGCCCATCCTCTTATGGAAAATTCCCAGCCCAGCCGGGAATCAATCCTTAGAACTTTGATCAATCCGTCAAGTGTTCTGAATTCTAAAAACACCTGAAAACTGACTCTGTTCCTAATTGCATATATTTTAACAGTTACAATTAATGATATTCCCCCAATAAGTTGGCAGCGAGACAAAAAAAAGTAATTACTATATAAGTAGATATTGTACTAAAAATACTATTTATTTATTAATTTGTGGACTTCGTTTTTAATGAAACTTCGTTAATGTTTATTTTACGCACGTAATGCAATAATTGGCATATAAGTAACATGTTGCTGCAAGTCGCCAGGGCATATCCGATTTCGTGAAGCCGGGAGGTTTCCACAAACATTAAGGACTAATTTTAATTTCTTAACTTATTCAAAATGTTATAAGTACGTACACAGCTATTATTTACAAAATTAAACTACCTATCTCTTTTACTATTATTATTATCAGTAAGTGCAATATTTAATGCCAATCTCAGTTGTAACTAAGGTCCTTATCGCTGTCTTTGTACCAGTTACAGTTACTTAATTCTCACTTATTAGTTACAAACACATGCTCAAAATGTCCACTATCATTAGAGATAATGGAAAATCGCGAAAAATGTTTGAGACAGCATATTTTCTATACCACTCTAACTAGTTTATTCTTTCGTGATTGGATGAACAATGTTTTGACTCGGCTAAGTTGATTGCAGACCAATCACAAACGTTCTGCCTTATAGTATCAGAATCCTCATTGGCCCAGTGAAATGGAGTAGTAGCTTCATACATACATGTCAGCCAATAAGGAAAGAAAACTGTCGGACATGTGTACAGTACGTTTAATCCTAGCAAAGTCAACTTTTCCCGCGATAAACCATTATCTCTAACCATCTTTCATTAACATCATTCTAAATGTCTGACACTCATGCATCTAGTCCTACTTTCCCACAGTCCAACTGATCAGACTCTCCCTCTACCCTCCTGATGCTCAGAGACTTCTCGCTGGTCACTGCGTCGTTGCGCTTCGTTTGATGGCACCACACAATTGGTGCTAATGGCTGTATAGGACTCCAGACTCTCGACATAGAGTAACGCCGCGGTTTATATAGCTGAACTTCCCTGACCCAGAAGGTTCTTCGTTCTTCGCACCTCGTGTCGCGCCGAGGAGGAGGTGGGGTGATGACCAGAAAATTCGCGAAGCGGCTACACAAGACATCTCTCTTCCAAGGTCGTGAGCTGCGTTAGTCCCAATAAAATTATTGGGCACGTGTCAGTGTTACGAGGTGGGGTGGCCTGTTTGTGGTTCTGCACGCACATGTCGGGGTACCGGTNGACTAGGAAAAGAACGTGGAGCGGCTGCATGTAACACTTTTTACGTTCTTAACAATTTTACAGTTTTAAACGAATAGTGCATGAATAAAGCGAACTGGTCCGTGACAATGTTAACTTTATATATAGCGGAAGGGTGCAAAATTATTAGTAAAGTAGTTTCTAAGCAGGGCTTTCAGAATTGCTAAATTAATCACGAAGAGAATATTTACAAAACGGTCGGACTCAGAAATGTAGGAAAAGTAACTTAAAACATTGTATTTGAGTTTTGTTTATTCTTCCGTGTTAGTTGTGTGTTATATTTTCAACGGTATCCATTTTGCGTTTCGACTTCCGGTTTGTTTGTATTTACGCTAGCGCAACATATTTTGACACGGATTCCTGGATAAGTACCAAAATTAGCACAGTTGTTACGCTTTTGCAAATCAAAAGAAGAAGTTTATTTCTTATGCCTCTTCATTGGATTTGATTGGATTGGAAATGACTTATTAAAGTCCCCGGGTGTTATGCCTGAAGGCTTATAAGGGGACGGCTTATGAACTAACTTATGACATAACTTAAACGAACATCAATGCCTACCTAGGATTCGAACCCAGAACCTCCAGCACCCCCAGACCGGCTGCGCACCAACAGACTGCGTCACGGGAGGTCAGCTATGCCGCTTCATATATGCGTCTTTAAGAATTCAAAGCTTTAAGTTGGAAAAAAAACCGTTCCTACTACCGACATTAAATTTTGAAGTTTCGAAAAAAAAAATCCGTGAAGACGTGAACGGTTCCTTTTTTTTTTGCACTAGCATTGGACTACCTATTGTTATGTCTTCAATGTATTGTGACATGTTAACGCACGGATGTGGTTATAAATATCGAACAATCACTGAAATATTAAACAAAGGTCGACCGTGAGAAACGACACAGTGTTTCGTGAATATTTTACACATAATTTTTTACTTTGTGACTTCGTGAGGAGCGCAAAGATTAAGTGCATGCATCCTTCATGGTCAAGTAATAGTTATAGGCGTCCGCTTGTTAACTGCGACATATACTGTGCCACATCGAGAGAAATTATTACATTAATTTACGTTAATACACAGCGGAAATAGCATCAGTACAAACAAGTGCTAAAATTTGCATATAAGTTTGGAACATATTTTGCGCAAATATGGGACCAACAAGCGAATAAAACGTAAAGGCCGTGCGTTAACAATTTGTTTAATTATTCCTTCTTCCAACCAAAATTCTGTTCTCACGATTGTGCTGGCCTTTGTTCAACGAACGGCGCACAGTAACAAAGTAATGTAAAAGTATACGCAAAATTAAATTTTTAATTAATTTTTTATAAAAAAGAACTAGGACTTCAAGGTACTTACATTAAATTACATTTCACTGGCCAATTTGAGAAGATAATCTTCAGCACCATACAATAATAATAAAACATTATCTATTTAACTGATAAAGAATTCCGATACAATTATATATTTATTATGCCTTACAGCCAACCACAATGAACATTTTATTACAATCCCAATTTTCTTAACTTGAATTTAACAATTTTCTTTTCTGGATTGTGAATTTATCTTTAATATATGTGTCCAACAGCGTAGCCTCGAACAGAAAGATATGCATGTCTATACAGACTAAATATTAAATAACGTGAACCCTTGTGACGATAATGAAACTAATACGATATATTAAAACGTCTGTAGTATCCAATGGAAAAGTTATCAAAGTCTAACACGTCTCACAGACAATCGATATATACTTCACACACTTTGAGAACCGTACCACGACAGGTATAACCAATTACAGCTGTGATCCAATACAAATATTTTAAGAAATTAGAACTCAAACACTGTTCACGATTCAAAAAATTTCCCCCAAAGAAAATGCGAGATTTTTGTGGCCTAAATATTGCTATTTAAATACAGTTATTAGTAGTATATTTTGGCCCGTAACAGAATATGTGTTTTGCACACGGTTTTATATGATATGCAATCTTTTTATATTACGGTCAACAGCTGCACCCCCTTGTACCCTCTCTTCACTGCGCACGCCTATGCACGAAAAGAAAAATGTGACAGCAAAATGTGGTACTAGTGAAGGATTGTCACGTGAATAATCTTTTGAAGCTTTGTGATTTACGTGTTTGCCTATTCTTCTGCGACCGATCTCCGTGACATAGTTGTGACGTTAACTCAAGAAGTGAGAGGTCCAGGGTAAGACATAACTGAATGTGCCACTCTTAGTTTTAAGTTTATGATTGGATCGTGGCTGAATTATATTCTAATACGCATCTATCCGTACTTACTGTCGCCTTCGGAGTCCTTACGTAAGTGNCCGATCTCCGTGACATAGTTGTGACGTTAACTCAAGAAGTGAGAGGTCCAGGGTAAGACATAACTGAATGTGCCACTCTTAGTTTTAAGTTTATGATTGGATCGTGGCTGAATTATATTCTAATACGCATATATCCGTACTTACTGTCGCCTTCGGAGTCCTTACGTAAGTAAATCACACTGGTTTTACCCTTCGCCAGTGAATGAGTAACATTATACTTGAATAGAATGATTTGGGGGACTTTGGGACAAAGGCGTGGGGGCGTCGGATAGATGGAAAGATTGCGAAATATTTATTGGAAAGATTGATATATTGATGGAAAGATTGTGGAAGATTGATGGAAACGTTGCAAAAGATTATTGGGAAGATTAAATTATGGATAAAAATATTGTGAAAGATTAATAGAAACATTGCGAAATATTAATGGGAAGATTGCAAGATTGATGGATTGGGATTGGTACAAGTATTGGGATATTGGTGCTGATTGTGGTGCATGTGGTGCTGATTGTGGTGCATGTGGTGCTGATTGTGGTGCATTTGGTGATGATTGTGATGCATGTGGTGCTGATTGCGGTGCTGATTAATGGAAATATTGTGAGACTGATGGAAAGATTAATGAAAAAACAAGTATTTAATTAATTTTTTAAAGTATTTTTTTGAAATTTTTTTGGATTTACAAATGCTTTTTAGAATTTATTTTTGTGTTCAACGTTATCGAAGGTTATGAGAACGGGATCAAGGTAACATATTTGAGGTCAAGGTGAAGGTCATTCAGATATAAAATGTTGATCGGAGTCATCAGCGCCATCTATGTAATGAAAATGTAAACAAATGACAAACGTAAAAAATCACTATGGCGCGTGAGGAGGAGGGGGGGTGGATGCCTGCCGACTAATTAACCAATGAGAAAAATTGGAAAGGGGAGGGGAATGTTAATACAATGTGATTGTCGGAAGGGGGTCAGACGTCTGCGGGACATGGTACTGTGGGAAACCTTCGGAAATGTAGGTTTTAAAAAATAATTTTNTTTTAAAAATTATTTTAAAAAAAAATTCTAATAATATTTTTTTATTAATTTGTTATAAATTCCTAGGAAATTGTTGGAATTTTTGACGAATTTTTGGTTTCAAGATCAAAGGTGACCAGATTAGGGCTAAGGTCACATGGATCCAAGATGGCGGTAGTCTTCTTTAATGTAATATGCTCGCTTATTTTTATGGATTTATTCAATTTTCACAATTTTCCCCCGAGTTTTTGTTTTCAAGGTCATCCTAGGTCATGGTTATAGGGGTAAGGTCGTGGGTAAAGGTCAAGGTCACCTGGGTCCAACAAAGTGGTTGAGTAACATAATAACACAGTAGCTGTTCGGTTCCAGTCCCAAACCCCAAGTCCAAACATTTAAAATTGATAATTTTTTATAAATATTTGGGGATTGTTTGGAATCTTTTGGGATTTTATTATTATTTTTTTAATTTTTGGGTTTAAGTTCAAAGGTAATCGTAGTGTAAGACGAATGTCAAAGCTAAGGTCACAACATCCAACATGGCGGACATGATGACCGCCGGGCACCCGGAATGATAGGGCACGAACAACTCCGACGCTCCCACGCCTTTGTTCCGAAGTCGCCCATATTATTCTACTTACTTACTTACTTACTTTATAATTACGTGTCATTGTATTCGTAATCATATTTTTAGTTCATGTTGACTTTGGTTTGTATATTAAGTTATAAACATCACATGGCAATTTTATATTCGATTAATAAAATATTTATATTTTTTTTATTGTGAAAGAACAATTTTACGCAGTTATTTGCCGTTTATAAACTTTTCTGCGTCATTTAGTATACGCCATTTACCTGGGAAAATTGTGTAATTAATGGAATAGTCACACTGATAATGACCAGTCTAAGTAATTGAGACGATTATGTAAAAGTAAACTTTTTTTAGTACGACTATAATTTGAGCATGTTATATATCCGCTCCTCCTTTTTAAAAAAAAATTGCCTGCTTACATAAAAGGTGGGAATAGTGGATACAAGTTATAAAAAATGCTATAAATATATATTAAATCAATTAATCTGTGTGTACAGTTCTTCTACAAATACCGTTGTCTTCGAACAAGTAATACGTCAGACATTTTAAATACTTTCTATTTCGAAAACGCAACGCTCAGTTAACTTTGCAAACAGAATTATGCAAGGAAAAATAAAGGCAGCTATGTCAACATGTTTTTACATAACTGATGTTCGAAATTTTGCAAGCAGGTTATAGTTAATTTTTTTTTTTTGGCACTCACTTTACCAGCGATGCTTTCGCAAGGCAGGCGCGCCAGCGACTTGAGTTGCCTCGCGGGACGGGGATCGCAAGCGGGCAGTGTGTACTTTGACTGGCGCAACAACTCTACGTGGGTTTCGAGTAAAAACAACACCTCGCTACCTGACGTAGCGCGTAACTCGAGTTCGTGGGAACACGAACATGCCACATACATACATAATGTAGAGCGTCGTGAAAATTCCCATGTATAGAGGGAATCGATGATTTCGATAAGTTCGCTCTTAGTGGAAGTTACGGAGGAGCGGTTGGGTCCTAAACGTCAAAATTACTATCGCGTGTCACTCGTTCGCGATTTAAGCATTGTGAGTGGATTTATGAATTATTAAATTATGAACTGAATTTTAACTACGTCATATATTTCAATGGCGATATGTATTATTGGGTAACATAACTATAACACACGGCAATATTTAATACAATATTTAGTTTTCGAACAAAAAATAGTTTACAGTTTTTTGAATCGTAACGTACAGAAACTACAAAATCAGTAGATTTAAAAATGATTGTTAAAATTTTTTTTAAGTTTCACTATGTAGAAATTTATAGCAAAAATTAAAAACTTAAAACCATTCTTAATTTTAACTTAACATCACTATCTTAGAGGTTCATCTTACAAGATTTTGTTTAAAAAACGTATTTATTCTTTAACATGTATAGCTTTAAAAGCCATAGATTTGTAGATAATATTATTTTGATAATTTTGGGACGATTATTTTGACATATTTACCGATTTTGTGGATTATACCCATCATACGCCAAAGGTTGGAAATTTTTAATTAAAAAAATATAGACTATCAACTATTGCTGTGCATGAATAATATAGTTCCAAAATGTGTTTTATCCCAAAAAATCGAAAATAAAGATAAGTATACTACCACATTCTATGATAAATACAGAAAACCTTTCTACAAATAATTTGTTTTAAAAATTTATTATTCTACTTAATTAAATAGGAAAAATATAGGAACATTTTCTAAATGTGTTTTATCCTCCAGAAGTTGATTCCATAATGTACCTTCTCCATATTTTCCCAAAATGGGGCTTCTCCAATGATGCAATGGCAGCTAATATTATAATATTGTTCCATAACAAGTATTATCCTCCAAAAAATGCATTGCCATTTCGGTAAAATTAGGTTCTGTGTAATAAAATATGGTGGATAAATAATTGCAATGTTGGCCAACCTGTAATTAAGTAATTCTGAATACATGCTGTTGTTTAACGTGAGCTTATTCGTGTGTCACTTCAATGAGTTTTCTTTTAAGAACATGGATCAATGTACAATAGCTAAAGTATTGAGTGGCCCAGGAAGGAAAAGAAGACTTAACCCAGGGAAGTGGAAGAAAACGAAAGACAAGATTGCAATGTAAGCTGTGTTTATATACTTGGTCCCTTTAATTCTATGATTATAACCTCAAACATCAACAACTCTTCATTAGCTTTCATTGAGAGGGTTGTGTATTGAAATATATTTATGGCGCTTTAACAAAGTTGTTAAATATACAAATGTTATGTTTGTATGGTGTTATGGAAAATAATACGTGAAATATATAGTTTCATTAATAATCAGATCTTTACGGAACAGTACATCCGCTGAATGATGACCATGGACAATTTATTACTGGTAATTGTTTGCAAGCAAACTTACAATAAAGTTGTCCTTGATTGTTTCAGGAACAAGCCAAAGATGTTACCAAGGATGCCAACATGTGGACACGACATTCAGGCCTACAAATGTAACATCGTCACAGTAAGAGATGTGAATCACTTTCATCAGATTGTCTTTGGACATCCTTGTAAGATAGATCAAGATAACATGATTCTGAAGTATTGCAGTGTCACTCCCCCCAAAAGACGTCGTGCTGTCAAAGAAAACAGTTCCAGAAAAGGTATTTCAGTTACATATTATGTAAAAAAAAAAAAAAAAAAAAAAAAAACCACAGTTTGCCGCGGTACACCATAAAAAGTGTCTGTATGTCAAAATACATTTTTAGGAATTCTGGGTGTTATATCAAAAACCAGGGTTCAAAATATCTGCAAAACTCATTATATTAAAAGCGAAGCACTAAAAGAGAAACGAGGGGGTGATACTTGTTCAAGGAATTATGAAGGAAAGCGAATTGCTTTTTCCCAGTTCACTGAAAGCCTGAAATCTCTTGAAATACACCACTGCCGTGGTAGGTCCATTAGAGTATATCTGTCATCTGGTATTTCCATTAACAGACTGTAGCGGATGTTCAATGACCAATGTGCAAGTATTGAGAGTAAAAAAATTTTTTTTAGGAACTATGTAAATGAAACACACTACACTGAATTTGGGCAACCAGCCACTGATGCATGCTCATGCTGCATGCAACTAGACATTTCACGTAAGAATGTCACAAATTAAAAGGAGAAAAGGACATGTATGATCGATAAACGCATTCATGTTCTTCGATACAAGGCGTTTTTTAATGCTTTAAAGACAAAGAATGTTAGCATTCTGACACTTTCGTATGACTGAGGAAAACCTTTTTCTGCCCAAAGTGCCCGGCCAGACAGGGTATTACAGCAGACAATTATACACATATAATTCCAATATTTGGAGGGGGTCCTCAAAATACCCATTAGATAAGCAAAATGTCTTCATCTATCACTTGCTTCAGAGTGAATATGCGAAAGGTGCTACTGCAATGGCTAGTGCAATCTTCCATCACTAAAAGGCAATGACAATTGAGCCTGAAATAACGACAATCAAGCTTTTTACAGATGGTTGTGGAGGCCAGAACAAAAACTTCATTTTTATTGGCATGGCTTCAGAGTGGCTGCTTTGCCATGCGCCTCGACAGGTATAAACATAAGAATTTTATTTTTCTGTAACTGGCTATTTGTTTCTTCCTACAGATCGAGTGTTTGCTATGATTGAGAAGAGGCCAAAGAAAAAGGAAGTGATTATTACTCATCAGGAGCATGTTGACATTTTTGAAGAACATGGGACTGTAATTCAGCTAGGAGGGAATGAATGTCCACTTTAAGATTGGAAAACAACGATTGATAAAGTTCAGTTGAAGCTAGGCAAGTAACTATTTCAGTTTAAGCCTTGCAAAGGGATTGCCTTAAAATGCAACAGAAAATAAAACAAGGTTATTGTTCGTGGGGAGGCTAATTATAAGACAGACCTCTACAATTTTAGAAGTGTTGTTAATAATGGTTACAGCTTTACTGAAATTGAGCCTGATATTATTTCCAAAGGGAACAGCAATAAAGTAGCAACATTACAAGATATTAACAAGCTCCTAACCAAACATTTTGGTAGTGCATGGAATACCAGCCAGAATTATCCTTCTTCATGAATTTCCTGTATAGGAATAGTGCTGGCCAAGCGCAGGGTGCAGAATCAGATGATTGTTGTGGTGAACCAGACTGTGTGACATTACATTGTGTTTAAGAACATTTCGAAATGAACTTCAGTATGAGGATATTTTGAGGTTTTTGTATATCAGTGAACAACTTGTTTAATTATAAATTGACTTTAATTTGCTTCATGAACTATGCATACCATATGTTTTGACATTCTGTAATAAACAATTGCATTTGCAATAAAGATTTTCGTGTTTTTCCAAAACATGCCTAATCCGGTTATGTTGTTTCGAAAACCTGCCTTCTCAAAGGTATAGTTCCAAAATTTGCCTTCTCAAATTTTAAACAACAAATACACACTATACTGTACAAACTAACCTAACGAATCTCTATTTCTTGTTTGTTTAACATACAATACAATTGCAAAACTGTTTTTCCTGATTTTGAAAAAAAAAAAAAATTGCAAAAGTTGAGAAGACACATTTTGGAACTAGGACTCATGTGATTGTTACCAGCATTTAAACACCTTGCCAATAAATCTAACCCCATAAAAATGTATTAAGAACATTAAATTCAGTTGCTTTAAGAAATTTTCGCATTGTGTATCCTCCTTTACATAGCTCGTAATTAATCGTTTCTTAAATTGAATTTAAAATTACCATTACCAGTCATTAAATATATAATAGCATAAGTTATGGCGTAACCAATTTTGAATTTGTTGTTCCAACGAATTAAGAAAAAATAGCGTATGTTCTGACGTCCCTTTAAAAGTGAAATTGTTAAATAGGTGGTTAATTAAAACAGTTTTTGTTTTACATAAATTGGAGTACGGGTTGACGTAACACTACCACACTTCTCCTTTCAGTAATTTCAAGGTTTCAGTTGGTCGACGGGTGAATAACGGTCATTACGTCTATGACAGTATTGATTTTCTTTTACCAGCACAAGGTTACAAAATGGACTGCATGGAGAAACTAAGCAAAGCTTTCAAAGGATCTCAATTAGCTCGGAACCAGCACTAGTAGTACTTCGTAAAGTTACCACTTCTATTTTGCTCTTTATTCTTGTTTCTGACGTCTCTTGCAGTAAAAGAAAAATTTATTTGCCAAACAAAATTTACAACATTAACCATTAGTATATATGAACCTCAAATTAACTGTTGCTCACTTATTTACCAAAATGACCAATGGACACTCCAAAATATAAGACTCTGATACTTTTATATATTTGAAATTCTGTAAAATTGGAAGTAGAGAAGCTCAGTTGATTTATGTTCATTTAGATAATGGATCAAGTCTTTTTCAATTACCTACCTTATCATAATGATTATGTATCAGGTTTTATATTTCCGTTGTTGACTCTAAACTGTCTTACTTCCACCTTGATAACTCAATTTTACAGAAAAGACCGTTAAGAAGTCCTATATAAATAATTGCCTGTGGCCAAATTTATACTCATTCTGTCCAAAATAGTTATCATAAGTAAACTAGAGTCACAAACGCATTCCTCAGCGCATGAATCTCAAATCCGCATGTGACGTCCCAACTTATCCTCACATGTCAAATCACAGTGGCAAACAACTGCAAATTTTTTTAAAGGTGAAAATCTTGACTGACTAGTAAAAACTCCGTTCAAAAGGGAAACTAGATCACTGAACAACCAAAGTTAATTTACCTTGAACATTTACCACAATTTCTACCACAAAACAAATGCCAAATTCATTCAATTAATGTATATATATTTTTTCTGACATTAACATTACCCTCTTTCAATATAGACACTTTTTCTTTTAAAAGTACATTAAAATTAGCAGGCCTCAACACCTATAAATCTTTATATAAATATATATATAAATATAATATGCATAAACGCGTAACAACACGTTCACTACACTACCATAAGTATCATAATTCTATAGAATATATTACTTATTTAAAATACGAAATTAAAAGAAATATTTGTGTCTACAATGTCACAAATCCGATTAATAGATATTTGTTTTTGGATGCATTTTAAATAGAAAATTAACATACCGAATCTAATAGATACACTGCAATCCTTCAGCAAATTCCCCCCCCCCCTCACATAGTTCGGAAAAATGTCGCTCGAGCCCGGTTTTTAAAACCTTCGCGATTTCCCGTGTATTCAAATACCGCAACTAAACNTACTTTTTTTTTTTTTTTTTTTTTAATAGCGAAATATTATCCTACACTGCCTACTAGTTACTAGTCAGAAATGACGTGATATTTATATATTTTTACGATTTTTGTACTACATTGCTTTAACAGAAAATTCGAAACCTTTTAGTGGCATGGGCCGAAAAAGGTTTGCCAATAAATTATCATTCCTTTATTTGCCGCTAAAATTCCGTACTTTCGTACATTTATAAGAACGTATCACCCATAAAAAGTAACCTTTGTTGTTATAACAAACTGGTTGTTTGTTAGAGTTTGGAATTTTATTTGATTTGCAAGTTACTATAGTCAGTATGTGTTAAGTACAAACAAGCAGCAAGTAGCCCCAAAAATAATATGTACATATTTGAAGAGAATGATTAACAAAGTCACAATTCCAGTCGTAAAATAAGGTTGTTATTGCAAAATGAATTACGATTGCGAAACATACGTGTCTGCGCAGAAGCTATAAGAAAGTTTAATTTGTGTAGGGCATGCTTTCAGTATGAGAATAAACATGACCAGATTATTGTTGTGAACATTTGAGACACATGCTTAGGGTAACGGAATAGTTAGCCTTAGACTATGGCAGCAACCTGATGATGCTCTTGAACCCCTAGAAGGTAATGAGCGAATGTTGAACATACCAGGCATGGTGCGGTGTGTCCATGTGACTGCTATTACTCCACTGGCATATCTGGCGCTGCAGCACTATACAAGATGATTCTTAAAGCATGGGACAAACATTGACTGGTGGTAGAGCTCACTAAAACAAACAATTATTGTATAGAAATATATGGTCGGAAGTGACGCGTTGAGGCACAAACACAAAAACATAACACATTAACGGCCACCACGATCTCCAGATTTATCTAGTCTCGATTTGTTTCTATGGGGGCATTTGAAAGCCCTCGTGTACGAGACTCCGGTTGATTCCATTGAAGACCTCGTCGCTCGACTATCCTGTGCGGCTGCACGCGTGCGTGAAATACCCGGCGTATTTGAATATGTTCGCCAATCACTCCACCGACGCTACCAAGCCTGCATTACTGTCGGTGGTAGCAATTTTGAGCAATTATTATAAACATTGCTGAAAAAAGGCATTTAGCGGTGACGTTGTGAATAAACACTGTGTTGCATTTCATGTGTTATTTTTGTGTTTGTACCTCAACGCGTCACTTCCGCCCATATATTCCTATACAATAATTGTTTGTTTTAGTGAGCTCTACCACCCCCTCAATGTTTGTCCCATGATTTTAGAATCACCCTGTAGTTCATTCACGGTTACTTCCAACTTTTTCTGAAGCCCTGCTAAAGTTCCACTTCCAGGATATTCCTCTGCCTCATGCAAACGGAGCTCAAACGAGTAGATAAAATTACACCAAAGGGAAAATGCACCGGATTCGAGCGCACTCGATGCAAAGTTATTTTGCATAAGTACTATTTCTTACTAGGTGTTACCAACACACTTATTTTCTCCTTCCTTTTATTCGTATTAATTATAAATGGAATATTATAATTTATGCGTAGAGTACAAGTAAACGTTTAATTTAACTAAAAATAAGGTACTTTTATGTTAACGCATGTATAAAACGCTTGTAATGAGCGAGTGAGATATTTAGGAGACAACCAAACACGTNGTAATGAGCGAGTGAGATATTTAGGATACAATCAAACACGCCATACGTAGGGTGGCTTTTCTAAGGTTTAATACAAAAAGTGTGAAGAAACCGCGCATAGACTATATACCCGTGATAAAGAATAGAAAGTTAGGCAGTACAATGATAAAGTTCCTTGAACTTCACGTATGCGGAAGTGGGGTAAAGTTTCGCTGTAGCCGTTGAGAATCCATGTCCTCTGCTTACGGTTAAAATGGTGACAAATTGAGAAATTTTGGCCGGCTCTTAACGTGAGGTCTTGAGTGAAGGGTGGGAGAGGGGTGAAATGAGTTTAAGATAAAGCTGTGGTGGAATGCAAGGGTGGCGGAAAGGGGAGTACCCTGAAAAAACCGCTGGCCAATGGTAAAGTCCACCACGTTTCCCACATGCGGAAATCCAGATTATTCCGCTGGGAATAGAACACGGTTCGCCTTGATGGTAGGCAAGTAGTCGAACCACCACACTAACGTAGCCCACTTAACGGTAGAAATTTTTTGCGTGTGAGAATTACATCAAAACATCTAGTAGGAGGACGTTCGAGGAAAATTTTATTTTAATGTAGCTCATTCACCATAGGCGACGTCTTTCAAATTACAACGGGACCTATAAAACCACTAGATGTCTGAAAGATACAACGCAAGGGCGAAGTAAAAAAAAACTCTTAATTATTTTTAATGGTATTGTTTTCACTGATATTTATGTTATATCAGTTTATTATAAGCCTCGCGGTGATATATATGCATGTATTTTCATAAATCATTTGCAGGTTTATTTGCGTGTTCTGTCATTTTAAGTTGTTTTTTGCACCGTTTTCCAATGCTTTTACAGCATTCATTCACAGTGTTAGATTAATTACTTAGCCTCGACATTCATTGCAGGTAGAAAACACCGGAATAAAAACACGTGCCATACTCGAGTGACGTACTATGGATGAATTAGGTAAGTAACGAGGCAAAACGTTTCTTCCTGTCAGACTGGGGATTGAACACCCGCCATGCGTGACCAAGGTCAAGGACGGACTATCGAGCGATGGCGACTGTTGACACTATTGGATTTCACAGCGGCAATGTTGACCTGTAGTCATTTCTGTTCAGTCCCCATCGCAAGCGTTCTTCAAACCACGTCGAGTGACAGGACTCTCTGGTTTATTATTTATGAATCTTATCTTTCGACTATATAGCTAGATGGCTTAACGACTCGTACTTGAAAGCCGAGCGTAGACTCACAATTGGAAACTTGTTTCTAAAAGCAAATTGTTTTGACATGCTTAAGAGAGAAATCTGTTAAATACATATACGAATTATGTGTACTACTAAAAGGACAAAGGCGCATAAACAAATTTTATGGTTTCCCCAACGGCATGCAATATTTTCTTCAGAGATCAAATTTGGCCATCGGGTGTCCTAGCTTTATCAGAAAAATAAACAGCGCATATAGCTGATTTCTCACGTTTTTATTTTGCGCCAAGCCACTTAAGTATCTCACGTTAAATACATATTGACATACGACTTCTCATTTTCCGTGCCGTGGTTACCTACATCAGTGACATAACTGGTTCCACGTCGGATTATAAAGAGATGGACCTTTGGTTTAAATCCCGGTCAGTGGTGTACTGGCGATAGCGTTAAAGGGGGGATTTAGTTAGCAAAATACCAGTATTGCAATTTTCTTATACGTTCAGGTTATCATTAAAGTGACAATATACAGCAAGCATATTTTTGTCTCTTTATGCTGTACATCAACTCTGGATATGTCGCTGCCTTCGGACAAATTTATGAAGGTTTGTGCCGTTTTATTTTAAGTTTTTACAGTTGTTTCGGTATTTATGTTTTTCCTTGGCTACCTGGAGAACACAAATATAGAAGTGTTAAGAAAGGAATGCTTGTATCTTGGTTTCAATTGGTGGGTGCCAGATTGAGAAAACAATATAATACTTCGTACTGTCTAGGAAGAATAAAAAAAAACCAATAACTAATCACCATATAACTTTCTTTAATAATTATATTTGATATGCGTGTAAACAAGTTAATTTAAATATTTTGAAAGCCTGCATAACATCTACTTTCCTGGCTATTTGATATTCTTCCGCCATATACAGGGGCCGCGTTGGCTAAGCGGTTAGCCTGCTGGCCTCCCACCAAGGCGAATCAGGTTCATCCCCGGCCGGGTCACTCCCAGATTTTCGCATGTGGGAATCGCGCCGGACGATGCCACTGGTCGGCGGGTTTTCTCGGGGATCTCCCGTTTCCCCCGCCCCTTCATTCCCGCGCTGCTCCATACTCACCTCGCTTCACCCTCATCGGTTTTCAAGATCTCGCTGTTAAGAGCCGCCCAAATCTCTTCACTCATTCCGCCATATATATAATGGAACTGAACTCTACCGACAAACTTCTGCAGGCGTTTCCTCATCAAAAAATAAGTGGAAGAATTATACATGACCCATAGCCGAGGTCTATTCCGGAAGAGTACAACCACCCTCGAAAGAGTAGCTGAAGCAGACGTTTTACGTTCGTAACACAGCACAATAAAAGATAAATCTGTGAGTTTTTTTGGAAACTGCACCTATTAAACAAAGGGTCGCCTTGTATTTTTACCCTACATGCCACCGTTTTCGAGAGATCAGCGAATATGTTCGAACAATGTATCTCAGTACATATTACAAGCATTATATACGCTAATCCACTGCAATTGTGCCTGCCGTTTTGTAAGACAAAGACAATGCCACTTCAAGTAATTGTTTTTACATCGTATCTCCGGAATTTTCGCAACCAATTATCGATGAATTTTGCATTTAAATAATTATAAGATAGGTCACCCTCGACAGATATAATTTTAATAGATCAGACAGTTATTTTCGAAATGGTGACAAAAAATGCATTGCAATATTCGGCAAGCCAAAATATATTTTTCTCCTCGCCTGTCACTGCTGTTGTATCGCCAGCTCTTTAAATAACAAGTACAACAATACAATATAGCTTTTAAATGAAACATGAGTGATAAACGCTGGTAAAGGAATTTTATATCAAGCAAGTAGAAGATTGATGATGGTAGAACGCAGAGTACTACACAGTTGGACATTAGACCGTGGAAAGAAGATTGAAACGTGTAAATATAGATATGAGCTGTTTCTAACGCAACACTGGTTTTTAAATTTAAAAATTTAAAAATTCTGTATCAGAAAATTTTAATTGACTGATACGTTACACATTTTATACATCATAGTGTTAATGCGTAAATTAAATTTTGATTTGTATAAGCCTTAAAATAGATGCCACATTGTAACAATGAGTTTGTTAATTACTCACTTTGTTATCTTCTGTATAACGTCTGATAAATGTCAGAGAAGTTATAATTAAAATGACGTAACGCAATACATTGAAGCGAACGTTTAACTGTAGGAAGTTACAACTGTAGTGCACAGGCAAGACTTAATAAACTGGTTTTCCGGTCATGTAAAAGGCAAATGAAAAAAAAATATATATATATTACAAAAATTTTTAACAACAGTAAAATGGATTAAAAGTATTTAAATAATTTATAATTTTGAGTCACATATTAGGCCATTTAATTACATTGGTATAGCTGCAACCGTAAAAGTATAAATTCATGGAAAAATTTACGTTACACAAAATTTCAGGTCCATAAATGTCAAATTATATCAACATTGTTACGTTGACCTTAAGTTACAGTTAAAAACGTTTTGTGCGACAATTTTATGAAACTTTACTTTTATAAGGT
>NQII01000221.1:502476-549308 GCA_002778355.1 Clitarchus hookeri | reverse complement strand
ATATATATATATATATATATATATATATATATATATATGCTGTACAACATATTGCCACTGAACGGCATTTACTACGTGAATTATAAATTATTCGCTTTTTCTTCACACTTTTTGAATTAAACCTTTGAAAAATCCCCTTATTTATGACGTGTTTGGTTGTTTTCTAAAAATGTCGCGTATTGCAGGCGTTTTATACTTGTGTTACTATAAAAGTACATTATTTTCTGTTAAATTGAAATTTTACTTATATCCTATTTATAAATTATAAGATTTCATTTTTAATCAACATCAATAAAAACAGAGAGAAAAAGTTTAGTTGGTAATGCCTACTAAGAAGTAGTTCTTATGCAAAATATGTATTATTAAACCGAGTGTGCACGAATCCTTAGCGTTGTCCCTTTGGTGTAATTTTCTATATTTGGTTAAGATTTGTTTGAATGAGGCAGAAAAATATCCTGGAAGTAGAACTTTAACAGGGCTTCAGAAATTTGGAAGTAACCGGGAATGGACTATAACTCGCTATTGTTCAGGCGATATTTATGTAGTAAAGGACTCTTTAAGTTATCTGCGCTCCATATGAAAAATATAAACGAATACAGAATTTTGTTAGTTTTTTTCCCGCAGTTATTAAATACTAAAAATAATTGTAACTATTGCAGATTCCTAATACAAGTATCACATTTAAAATTTAATCAGTTTTTATTCTCATCTCCTATGTTTAAAATTCTGGAGTTTAAAATTCACATCATCAACGTTTGCAAACACGGCACGTAATAAATATAGACGAAATGTAGGATTAAACTTTCATCGGACTATCCACGCGAAAATAATAAGAAAAAAAAGTTCGTGGGAGAGAACGTGGGTTTACTAGTTAATCAGTGCACGAGAGAGTGAGGTGCGGTGTTATCTATTTTGTTTTCGACGTCAAGGCTA
Organism: Clitarchus hookeri; assembly: GCA_002778355.1. Classification (NCBI taxonomy): domain Eukaryota; kingdom Metazoa; phylum Arthropoda; class Insecta; order Phasmatodea; family Phasmatidae; genus Clitarchus; species Clitarchus hookeri. The sequence continues at coordinate 548,375 of NQII01000221.1, read as the reverse complement.
GCCCAGATATTACTGTAATGAGTTATAATCGGAAAAATATTTGCCCCAGCGTTTGCCTGAAGCTAGAATGACGGGGGAAACTACTTGGGAAGTTACCCCGTTCCTCGCTTCGTAGTGCAGTCGGCCGGGATCGAAACTACGGACTCCAGAGTGCAAGCTGGGGCCACGGTATTGTAGTGGTTAGACTACTCGCCTCCCACCAAGACGGACTGAGGTTCGTTTCCCAGCGGGGTCGCTCCTGGATTTTCGCAAGTGGGAATCGTGCCGGACGATGCCACTGGTCGGCGGGTTTTCTCGGGGCTCTCCCGTTTCCCACGTTCTTTCATTCTGGCGCTACCCTAATCTCACCTCGCTTCACCCTCATCGCTCTCAAGACCTCGATGTTAAGAGCCGCCCAAATCTCTTCACTTCACTCCGAATGCGAGACAGTTACTTTTCGTGACTGATGGGGACGTCCATGGGAGGAATTTGCTTAAGCTTGACAGCACCAAGATTTAAATACGGAATTACTGTTTGCACTTGACATCAGGGTTTTCTTGAAACTGGCCTGCCCCACCAGAATCCCACATCTCCCACGTCCAGGATTGATCCGATCAGTCATGTACTGTACTGTAGAGCATGACCACACCGTAGTGGGCATGTGGGATAGAGTGCGCATTCCAGACGCACAGTAACCACTGACACCGTTACAACTTCGGACTGAATTTTTTGCCAACAGCACTATAAAAACGTCTTGGATAGTATTTGAAGTTGGAACATTGTGCTTTGAGATGTTCATACAATTCTTCTCACCTAGTTCTGACCCTTTCAGTCCCACATTAATTTAAATTTAAGGTTTCAGGTGTTTCAAACAAAACAAAATTATTATGCATACCGTACTTAGTCAAAGTGACACTTGTTTCGTTGTCACAGCCAATCAGATGTAGGCTATATGCTCGGCTACAATAATATGAGCCAATTAGAGCCTAGACCAGTAAGACGGTTTGCGAATCATTTACCCACACGTAAGATCATTGAAGACTGAGTTTCGCAGTGTGCAGTACAGACGAAAAATTATCTACACCTGCGTAATGTACACAAATGTGTACACTGGGTTTGAATGGAGTAATGCAACTTGTATATTGTTTTTGATTCAGTGGTTATATTTTAATAAAGTAACTATGAAATCAAACGTTTTGCTAAATCTAGTTTACGACAGAATATTAAACGACATGTAGATATATTTTGTTATATTTTCACTCTAGTTCGAAGAATAAAGTTTCCGAATACGCCCGGGCTATTAGCCAAATGAGAAACATTCGCAGAGAAATTAAATGTACTGGAAGGGGATGGGCAATTAGCCAATGAGAATCAGGGGTGGAGCCATTGGTCAAATTAAATGTATTGGAAGGGGGAGTGGAGGGGGTCGGTCGTCTGCTGGGATCAGTGCTGGAGACAGCACCAGCAATGTAAAACAAATGACAAACAGAAAAACTGAGATGTCGGTTGAACGAAGGTGAGAGACAAACTCCATTAATGTATAAACAAATAACAAACAGAAAACAGTATGGTGGACGGTGGCTGTGACACCTACCAAGATGGCGGACGACTGCACCTACCAATATGGTGGACTGCACAGACCAAAATGGTGGATGACTGCACCTACCAAGATGGCGGACGGTGGCTGTAACGCCTACGGCCCTGGGAGGCCGTTTTGGAGCTGGGCTTATGGTCAGGCAACCAACCTGTAATGGGTGTAGGGCGGCGGGGAGGGCCGAAAATGCACTCGATGAAAGCTGGCAGCAGATCCCGAAGTGTAGGGAGTGTAAAGAGTACGCCACCTCAGAGTGTCTGGCTTGGTAGTCGTGACTACGGAAATGACTATCCTAGTTCGACCATCCCCTTGGTGAAGGCCTACATGGTGTTCACCAGCCTTTAATTGGTTGTAATTGCAGATCGGCGTGAAATGGTGTAACCTTCTTACTGGACCTCCAGCCTAATCCTACTGCGTTTTCCGATGGAGGGCTCTTCGCCCCGGCTGACGAGCTCCGGTGGGGCCTACTCGATCTTAGGGAAGGGTTTGCCCCTGTTCTGTTGTGTGGGCCAAGACACGGTCCCTGAAATGGGGCAGTGATGAGAATATATAGCTTAGCGCTACTCAAGTCCATCTCCACTTCCCCGAAAGATAAGGCCTGGAAACACGGTGGAAACACTGTGGCTGACGGAGTGAGGACGATAATGGGCTAGTGGCGGCCCCGTCAGTGCACTGGCGAATATCGGGGTGGCGGAGCTTCCCAGAAGAGACTGTCTGGTGTGATGGAGGAGTTGGGCAGCTTTGGGTGAAAACTCAGTGTGCACGGTATAATCGTGGGGACCCAGGGGATCAGTGTGAAGTCCCAATCTTTGGCCGTGCCGATCTCGGGTCGGACTCTGGGTGGCATTGGTTGAATCTCCCGCTGGAAGGAGACCTGGAGGCGGGTATTTGTCTGGAGGGCTGCAATGGCGGCACGTGCAGCCTCAGTAGCCGGGGAGGAAGAGCGCATTCCCTCCCACAGAACCTCCACGACACACAGTGCTAGGTTTGATGATGGGCTCTTGTCGCTTGAGTAACCTTTGGGGAATCAAAGCGGTGTGTCGTCGGACCCAGTTTCGATGGGTTGATGCTCGCTAATGAAGGGACGACGGTTTGGTCCGCCTAGTAAGAGGACTCGTTCACGAAGCGCGTTCGTAGAGGTTGGATAGTCCTCGGCCCCATCAAGATGGCGCGTGCAGATTCAACTCTGTATGTTGCTGTTGATAGGTGAGGTGGTATCCACGCCCACCCACTTCAATTTGAAGAAGCGTGATCTACTTCTATTGGATTGCATTCAACTGCAGCCAATTAAAGCACCGTGGCGCCACAATATTGTCTGGGTTCAGACTTTATGGGTTCTGGCCGGCGTGCACAGCCTGGATTACTCTAACATCTGAAGTGGCAAACAAAATGCCTAGCGTGGCTTTGTGGCTGAATAAAAACTAGTGCTGGGCGCTGTGCACACTGTATGCTGGTCTGGATTTTACTCCTGTTTTACCTTTAAGGCACAGGCACAGGAGACTTGACTGCCCACGCGTTGTACAAAACAGTACAGATAAAGATATGACGCTTATCAAGATGGTGGACTGCACCTACCAAGAGGCTGGAATGAGTATGAAAGTGGGCGTGGAAAACATAAGGAAATTGAAGTTTTTTAAAATAATTTTTTTTAAGTTTTAAATAATTTTTAAATAATTTTTTAATATTTTTTATAAAATGTTTATTTTTTTTATTATTTTTTTATTTATTTATGGATTTTCTTTGAATTTTCGTGTCAAAGGTTAAGGTCAAGGTAACATATATCCAAGAGGACGGCCGGCACCTAGGTTCTACGCCAGAAGATGGCGGCCGGCCGGCGCCTTGATTCTACGCCAGAAGATGGCGGCCGGCTGGCGCCTACCTCCTACACCAGACGCCGATGCCCCAAACTCATCATAATTATACTACTTTTTGATGCTCGAACTTTTAAATGCCGCTGTTATTGAGAATTTCCATATGACCGTGTTGCTCTTCTATCTAAACAGTTCGTCAATTTATGTACCATAATTTTTGGATTTCTTTGTGTAAAGTAAATATTTTGCTATATTGTCTCTCATAAGTAATCATTGGGGAAAATTTAAAAATAAGTTTTAGCCCACAAATAAATGGAATACAATTATAAATGTTTTTTTTAGAGATTTCCACAAACTCCACTTTGTGTATAAAATACCCGTTTTGAGCCCTACGGCGGTTGTATTTTTGAGAATTGCATGGTTTTGAAACGAATCATTGATGGAAGTGATGAAGTACCTGTGGTTAATGCAGCGGAGTGTCCTCGTCACAGTAATATATAATTATAAATTTACACAAATACACATATAATGCATATTGTGCATACCCACAGACGTTCCTGCTGTTAAACCGCTAGAAATTGACCTTCGTGACATGTTCGCCACAAAATCTTCTGCCTTGTCACTGGTACAAAGTAAGAACATTGCACCGATCCAACAATTTATGTTTCTGTACGAAGTTCCCCCAAACTGACTCAGAGGAGGAAATTAAGTTTGATAAAGTTTTTAAGAGTTGTGCAAAATTGGAGTAAATTTACTTCAAAGACACACAAATTCAGATTATTTTTTTGTTATTTCATTAATAATTCAACACGATGCTAGGACTGAGCATTGTATAATTGGAGCAATCTTAGTTCTACGTTGTATCTGCATGTATAAGACAGAGAAACTTATTGTTTTAAGAATGGAATTATTCACTCTGCAGGTTTATATTTTCAATATAAGTGAACTAGAAGGAATGCAATATTAACGTGTAAAAATTGCTTTGAGTTAACACAATGTATTATGTATTTTTAAAAAATGTACATTTCCAAACAAATGGTACACGCCTTGCGAAATTCTATAATATACTGACTCAAACTATAAATTAAGTTCATTATGTATACATTAAACCAAAACTGCTTTTATATTTGGTACCAATTTTAAATGGGGATGAAAATATTTTACATATAAATTTCTGCATGCAGTTTAGAGAGAGAGTGTGTGCGTGTGTGTGTTTGTCTCTCTCTCTCTCTCTCTCTCTCTATATATATATATATAATCATAATGAATTCTTAAGGCATAATAATTTATCACAAGTAGAATGTATGGGTCCAATCGCACCCCTCTTTCGCAAAATAACATCGTTATTTTGATTTAATTAGAAACGTTTAGCCAGTATACACAGGTATACAAACAATCTTTCAGTTCAGTTCTTAAGACCTCCAATTTATGCGTTATACTTATCATAGACGTTTATGCAGTACTCAGTTCAGGTAAACCAATATTCCCAGTCATATTCTGAGGCACTACTGCCAAATGTTAGTAAATCTCGGATGTCTCATAACAACGTGAAAATCGAAGGTTCGACAGGAAGTTCATGGAGATTATCTCGATCTCTAGTCATTTGTTGATCTCGAGTGGTGCACAACACATTTATGCATCGATCATAGATGAAGATAGGGAATGATCTCATATAGAACAAAAAGTGGAAAACACCATAAATAACGAACATTCTTACTCTTCCCAGTTCCCATTGGTTCTACGTCTTCAGTTAATCTACGAAGCTTGTACGGAAATAGAGTTGCATTGCTTTTATTTTTTACATGTTGCTAGATTTAAGATTTAAATCTTTACTCGCATGTTGTTCTTTAAATTGAAAATTTTCTTTCTAGATTTTCAGGTTTAGACGGTTTCCTGCGCCAGTAAGGTATCCCCCCTCCTCATCCCCAGACCACTTAGTTTACGTGTTATTGCCATCCAAGGAAAAGAAATTCTGAAGAAGAGATTGAAAATTCAGTCCATACGCTTACTATAAACTCAGGAGGAGTCACTGACATCTTGAGTTACAAAGACAATATTTGTATATCTGTATTATTTGTTCATATTTTATTAATTAAAATCTTTCGGTGCTCGCAACTTTGTTTAAAGTACTTGACTGAAGCTACGTGTGACCTCTGTAAGAGGTATGAACTGACAGTGACAAAGCGCTGATTTTATGCTTTATTGTTTTGCGAAAGTAACAAAATCATGTGTTAACTTTATTTTCGACTGTACAAATTTCACTTTGTTTAGAAGAGTGCGTCCATGAGTGAATGCACAATTAAAGATATATACAATTTCCTGCGGCATAGTGCGTAATGTTCGTACAGTGGTACAGTCTGCCACCCTGCATCATGCGCACTATGCCGCATGAGAATTGTTCCGTTCACTTCCCAGCATATCCACGCACATCATATGTCGTTTTAATTAAGAAATTTGACTGCATAAACTGTGTGAGGTTAAAGGTTACGTTAATTGTATGCTGAAGGTAAATTTATACGGATACGAACCGTTTATAATAATTAAAAAAAACTTGGTTAGCTATAATACATTTTTTGCAGCACTGAAAGAAATTACAGAGAAATTGGTTTTCAGACGAAATTCTGAGAAACTGTATCTATTAAAATTAGGAAATGGTGTATAAATTTTCATGCATAGGGTTCCAGATTTCAAAATGTTTGACGTTAAGTAACAATGTCAGTTGGCTTGCTTCCGAATTAAGGAACAGAATTTAGAATGATGAGAAAAAAAAGGGGAGGGGGGGTAAAGCGTCCAAGAGTATTATTAAATTAGTGAATTTATTGTAAACATAAGATTTTTTACCTCTTTATAGTTCTCAAGATGATAATTCCATTTTCCTTTTAAATTGTAATTTCCAGTATAAATATTTTTATTTCAATATCCAAAAAAATATTCGTAGGCAAAAGTTTAACTGTCCGCGGATTACATCGATTGTAGTTGCCAGCTGAAAAGAATGCAACGGTAACGGTTCTTCTCCTGAAAATAATTTTCTCGTACGTTTCACCAACACTAAACATACTAAACAATTTTTCCTGTTATTCAACAACTAGCAATTTTTTCCTTACAAAAATCTTGTCACAGTGTATTTTTGTTTGGTTTGTATGCTCTACAGGTAGGCTTATATATATATGCCTAAATGAGTAAAATGAGCACTTCTTAAGGTCCTCCCAACAGACACAATAACTAAAAACGATATATATTTGATTATGGCCAAAGACGACGACTTTCAAGAGCTTTAAAATATATACACTGTATTTATTAGATACATGGCAATTTTATGTTAACAATTGACTGAAGGATACAGAAATGCTGAAAGTAACTTTTAAGCACACTTTACCATGAAGTTTGTATAGTCATTTCTCGGTTTCTTCACATGTTTTGAATCAAACATAAAAAAAATCATCATATGCGTGACAGTGCTTAGTTGTCTCCTAAATACCTATGTGATGCATCACAAGCGTTTTATACATGTGTTAACAAAAAAAATACCTAATTTCAATAATTCACGTAAAATTAATATGAATAAAAACAAGGAGAAAATAAGTGTTTTTGTTGGCAATACCTAGTAAGAAGTAGTTCTTACGCAAAATATTACTACAATGAGTGCGCACGAATGCACTGCATTGCTACTTTGGTGTAATTTTCTGTACTTAGTTAATCTTTGTTTGCATGAGGCCAGGGGATATCCTGGAAGTAGACTTTAGCAGGGCTTCAGAAATTTGGAAGTTACCGTGAATGGCCTACGCAAGGTATGCCGTCAGGACCAAATTAGATGATTTTCAAATAATTAATTGCCAGTACGAAACTGTTTTAGCCGTCACTTGATCCACGCGCGCGCACACTGAGGGACGTATCTAGGAGAGAAATGGCCGCGCGGCATCGCACCTCGCGCGAGTAACGGAACCCGTGTCGGGCGGGCTCCGCCGGCGGAGGTGACGTCGCACGTGGCCAGCGCCGGGGTCGAAGGGGCGCAGGGCTTGATTAACGACCCGCGATGCCATCCTTCATGCTAAGGAGATTGCCTGCGGGACCCCGCCGCCGGGCGGTGATACGAGCAGCGGCAGGCGGCCACGCCCATCTCCCCGCGATTACAGCCGCCCGCATCAAAGCTCGTCTCTTTCACGCCCGCCCTCCCTCGCGACGTGCTCATATACACCTCCCTCGGCAATGCCCTTCGCGGCAAATCACAGCGGCCACCGCGTCGCTTGTTGTGGAACTCGGGTGTTTTTAATACTCCCGCATCTGAGACCGAGAAGCGCGGGAGCGATAAAGGCGACACTGCCACGATCATCGAGTGCGCCATCGCCGCAAAGCGCAAGGCTCCGCAATGTTCCCGTCACACTGCGTGTACCTATGGGAATTTCAGAGGTGATACTATTATTTTTTTTTGGTGGAATGTCTGTAAGATGGTTCAATGCAGTGCCCGTAAGTAGTTTTGTATGTATCTCATGAGTATTTTCTGAGATACAACGCTTATAAAAATAACAGTTTTTAGCCATTTTGGAGTAATCTTAAACGGCGTTTCTAATGTCTTGAAAGTCTGAAGTGTGTGTTCATTTCGTAGATCAGCACACTGGACGCACGTTTAATAAAAGCGCGTATTTCATCCACACTGCAACGCAGTACAAGTGCCAGGTAGGTGGAAGCCTTAAGGAGAATCCCCAGTAAAAATAAACGTAAGCGCCTCCTGGTCACGTCTCGCCATGAGGAGGCATTGCGACGGCCACCCCACGGCTGCGATGTGCAATCCCGTTCTCGGAAAAGCATGGTGTTCATTGGCTACGGAGAAGGTAAATGTTGCCATGCCCAGCCATGTTTCCCACCTTTCTAACTTCCTATTCTGCGGCTACGATACATGATTTACGCACGCTGCTGTGCGCCAACTGTGAGATCTGTAGTTAGCTTCTCGAGGTTGTGCTGACAGGTATTGGATAAGTGATATGTTAACTTATATCCTTTAAGGAAACTACGCAGGAAAGTCATAAAAAGCTGTTTTTAACAATTGTTACTATTTTATCATCTTTGAATACATTTGATAGGATTCAAGTAGAAAATAATTGTTTACCTTTCCTGAAAAAAATAATCGTATTCCCAGAGCATTTATTTACTTAGATATACGTATACGCGCAAACACTGGTTTTACCAACAGTATTTTACCACAGAGTGGCCTTAAATTGAGTGATTGGCCCGGAGGCAATGAGTGGGGGGAAGTGAGATTAATTTGGGCGCGCAACATCACCGGTTGGCATCACTGCTCATGAGCGTGACACCTTGGCTTACAACAGCCACATATTGTCTTGAATCATTCGTCCGCACTGGACTGAGGAAGCGTTGTCTGCGGCACCTCTGATCTTCCCACAAATTATACGTCAGCGTTGATTGGGCAACGTGAAATCGTTAACTAAGGCGATGAGTTGCCTTCTCAGTTTTCAGGCAACACAGGAGATGAGTAAAATAAATCTACGCGTCGCAACGGTTAATGCGTCACGCACTACAGGCGCTGAATGTGTACGAATATTTCCGAGGAGTTAAAATGTTATTGGGTCGTAGAAGCACGTTATGAACGTAACAGCCAGTGATGACGCTGCACAGAAAGCTCTCGGCAAGGCACTGTGCTTGGCACAGAGCTCAAGGTTGTCTTAAATAGTCTTGATAAGTTACATATGCCTAACTACAACCAGAAAATTTAAAACACGAAGCAAATGTTGTACAGAAACATCATATGACGTCAACGTTAAGTAACAAACTGCTTTTGTAAAACGTGTTAAGAAAAAAATACTATGGTTCTTATTCCCTGAATCAAAAGACACAATATAGGTTACCAGTAGCACATAAGTATGCATACTAAGCTAGAAGAGAAAGTGATATTTCTCAGAAATTCCACCTTGTTGTCTTTTTCTGATAGTTAAACAAACATGGCCAATGCCGCTACGCACAGAACTGCAATAATGCCGATAACCAGTGTTCCTATTTCTGACAACTAACATATTATTGAGTACAAAATAAGTTATACGTTTTGTTAGATATATTTTCTGCAAAATAACTGAAAACAAGTGAATTTTTCAATTTTTTCGCTGACCTATAAGTAAAGAGTGACACTGTGGATGCGAGGGCGCTATTTTATGCGCTCTACCGTTACGAAAATTTAATTACTCATATGTTGAACTTGTAGAAAATGGCGGTGTTACATAGTGAGAACGTCGTGGTTGCACCCAAAAGTTAGTCAGTTGGGGTTTTTAGGCACAACTTTTTTATACGTAGTTGGTGAACAGAACACTTGGCGTGCAAGGGGACGCTGTTATACTGTTCGTAGGGGCTGGTATATCCCAGTTTCTCTGGTACATTAGTTTTATTTTTGTGTACTTGAGGATAGGTCAATTTCTTAACTACATGTACATTTCTGTTTCTGTTTATATTTGATTGCTGTTTGTTAGACATTCCCCGGACAACTTTCAACCAATAACGTGCCTTCAGATTAATCAAGGACCGACTCCCATGCTATCTGGTATGTGGTTTAACTGGAGGAAAGGCCAATGAAGAAGCTAACTGAGACTCGAGCACACACGAGGGTTATGGAGTCTTGTTTGTTGCTTATTGAATCCGTGGAATATCCCGGTCTCTAGTTATGAGGAATATGCACGTAATACTCTGCAAGAGGGCAGCGCAGTTGTTTTGCAGCTATGTTACACCTCTAAGGGATTGACCCCGTACAAAACAAATATAATTTGCAAGTTTTGTTGGTGACGCGTATAAAATCAAGTTGTAGAACATTGCATTCAGGTAATATAGGCTAATACGTTAATACTGATGATGATAAAATAATTTTTAGTAGTTGAACATAATTTTAAAGTAAGAACAAGAAATTTGGCAGGGTATGTTTTAATAAAGTATTTTTAACTGACCACAGATGTTTTTTGTCCGGTGCACGTGGTGACAACTTACACAATAAGAGTATTTATCTTAGTGTAGTTAAGAGTCCCGAGTGGTGGCAGCTTGTCGAGGCCACAAAAGTCGCAGGAAGCGCCACACTAGTGAACACATGCGGTCTCTGGCTGTAAATACTCACCCGCCTGCCTCAACGTAGTCACTGGGAAACAGCAACAAAAAAGAGGGAGATGAAACCGCCCCCGTGTTTCCGACGCCTTAATACCGGATTCCCTAGCTGCCGGAGACAACCTCGACGTAAAATGCAGCAAACCCATTTATCACGAGGAGCCCCCCTGCTCCCCTCCACTCCATTCCTCTTCACCCTTCCTCCATTAAGCAGTAGCTAGCTACTGTTTTTTTTTTGTGGTTTTCGACCGATTTAAATGAAACTGCTGGGGTTTTTGGGTAGGGAATATCAAGCGGAAGACTGAGACAAGTACAGGTTAGACGAAGCGGTGCCGACTGAACAAACTCTGCGATGTCAGATGAAATAAGATAGGAAGACTAGCCGACAAGTAGAGCGTGTGTAGTCATGCCCTAGCACAAATCTCTCACATTTGAAAGGTCGTATGCACGGTTCAAGCCAACTGCAGTATGAGTTGGTTTTTATTTTTGCTAAGCGGGTTTCCATCCCCCTGTTCTAAACAAGTGTAAGTGCGATTTTTTTAAAAATGAAATCTCATTTCCTCCTATCCAATTAGATTACATAATTGATCAGTAAATAACTATAAAAGGAATGTAGTTGAAATCAAACTGACCAGAAACTTGCGGAAACGCTCATTTCGTCGAATACGAGTACGCATATGCAACCAAGGGCATCGGGAGGAAATTAAAAATCGGAAACGACAGTTTTGGCCGGCGTTGGGAAAAAGGAGCGAAGAAGGTGATACAGAGACGTTGGTAGGGAAGGAATATGAGGTAAGGAAAGGAATTTATAGACCTGAAATTTTCCTCGTACCTCTATTTATAGTTTCTTAAAATAGTTTCCTTGTCATGTAATATTTCGCGTCGTATAAAGTATATCTAAACTTTTACCTGCTTCTGTTTCCGTGAGATGGAATGGACACTACTTCTCATGATTGGCATTTGTTTGTATAAAAGAAGGAACCAGTGTTATGCGGATGTCTGAAACCTGTCACACAAAACCGTACAGGTGGCATAACGTTATCACGGCTGTGAGTCGCGCGTACAGAACTGTCACACTGGCGTACTGTACGTGCCCTTGCATTCCGGCGATGCTCCATGTCGTTTCGCCTTCATCGACTCTCAAGACCTCGTTATTAATGGCTCTGCCTACCAGTTTATTGAATTCCGTTGCAAAAAGTTTTCACACTCCTGTTTTTTTAAAATTACTTAACGTATTGCTACTATACCGATATACGAAACTGAAAACACACTTCAGAAGGAATACGAATAACACACTAAAAACGTCACATACATTAGAAATACTATTCCCGAACTTTCTAACATAGCTATAAATGGCTTCTTCACATGACTGTATTTCAAAATATACTGATCTGGAACTCACGACACTGAACGTTGCTTCAGGCTTTCATCCATTAAAATATGTGGTCACCGCTTTAAGTCCCATAGGTACACGCTGCACGACGAGAAAACTTCACGCCAGTTCAGAGCCTTGCTCATAGCAGCGACGAGACACTTGATGCGAGTGGCTTTGTAGCCCTTGTGGCTCCCGCGCTTCTCGGCTTCAGACGCACGGCGTGTGTATCGGCCTGCTGTTTGATCTGAAGTTCTACCTCCTGCGTGCTTGCAACTTGGCAACGTGCCACAGGCGGCGGTATTGCGGGCTGCCTACCTACTCCAACCGCTGCCTCTGAACAGCTGTCTTCACCAAGTCTAAAAGATGAGACAGAACAATTATTCGTCTTCTGCGCATGTACCCAGCAATTGATCTACCACATACTAGCACAACTGTGAGTCACTTGGTCAACATTCATGAACGTGTTTGTAAATACCTTAATTCATAAAAGACGAGCCCTTTTACATGAATTAAATACTTTTACCAATTGGAATGTTATCAAATTGCATCACAAATTTGCCAGAGAAAGCATAAAAACATCTCAAAGCACTTGTTTACTAAATAACGATATAATCCGTAGATCCTATCCACGTCGTTAAAGAAAGTCGCATTGGCAGAAAAACAGTCCAATGTTGGAACACGCAGACTAGTCCTGCGCAACCAACGTGATAACTCTACCCCATCTTTAATCTACGGTCTTCACCTACACCAGTGTCTATAGAGGTATCTTCGCTCACGTAGGCCGTCTTGGAGACTGCATTTTCCTGTAACCTAACCATGTTAGACTGTTTTGACCATAGATTAAAGATGAGTCAAACCGCTTATTCGTCTTCTGCGCATGTACACAACATTGACCTACCCCATAGGAACACAACTGTCAAAGTCGCATGGCCAGCAGTGATGAACGTGTTTGTTTATATGTAACATTTTAAATGACAAGAACTATTATATTAACAAAATACTTTCAACAACTTGAATTTAACCAAACTGCATTAAAAATCGTTAGAGGAAGTGTAAAAACATCTCAAGGCACTTGTTTACTAAACACTGTTCTAACCTCAAATCCAATCCACGCCGTTTTTGCTAGCTGTACTGATCAGAATGCAGTCCAGTATTGAGACACGGAGACTGGTTGTGCATAAACAGCGTGATCGGTCTACCTCATCTTTAGTCTGTATTTTTGACGTGGATACGTTTTCAAAATCACCGGCACGTTGGGTACCAGGAGGGAAACGGCGATGTAAAATTAGAAGGGCGATCATCTCCGATACTATAAAGTCGTGACTAGTAACAGGATTGAAATAAATGTCATCTAGTTCTATCAGCGATACGACTACGATGCGAGCATGACCTTGAGTTGGCGCCGCGCATGCGCGAGGTGCGAGTGGTGGCCCGCGGCGACTGGCGGTAGTTTTTGGCGTCGACTAAAATTTCCAGGCAGTATATCTCGCTACTCAGATGAGTAGCGCGGTGATTTTGTTTGCAAAACGAAAAATCTGCTCTTCAAATTCTGGCTTTTAACTTCTCAACCTACTCGTGCTTCGTGTTAACAGGATTGATTGCACTTACGAAGTGAAACAGTTTCGAATTGTTTACTTTTATTAGAGAAAGTTCTTTTTAATGGTCGGGATCTTCAGTTCGATGTAGAACTGCACCTATGATACATACTTCACACCATAACTAATTTTCGATTTATTAAGCGTGCTTGCAGTCCAGCAATGAAAAAAGATACTCGTCTATAACTTTACGTATTATTTGGAAAAGAGTGACTAACATGTATATAGAAATGTTAGTGCTGAACAACAAAAGCTACGCCTTCATGTTTACCTCTTATTAAAAGCATAAGTTTTATGCATCCGAATGGAGGACATGTAATAAAGCTAACACACCTAAAGTTAATTGATAATCGATGTGTATGGCGTCAGTTGTCGGTTCAGCGATCAGGCGCCCTATGTACATATGATAGTAGGAATGTCAAATAATTTTATCTGTAATTAGGAGTACGCAAATTCAAGGGACGTGGATGTCTGCGAAATACAATGCATATAGACTATTCGCGGTTTACTCACACTTTTTTACAAGTCTTTGAAAAATCACCCCATACAAGACTTGTTTGGTTCTTTTCTAAATATACCATGTATCGCAAGCGTTTTATTCTTATGTTAACATAAAAGTACCTCATTTTTGGTTAAATTAAATTAATATTTATATTTTATCTACAAAACCAAATATTTAATTTATAATTAATATGTATAAAAACAGTGAGGAAATAGGTGCGTTAGTAATGCCTAGGAAGGAATAGTTCTTATGCAAAATTTTATTACACTAAGGGCGCACGAATGCGGTGCGTTCTCACTTTGGTGCAATTTTATATTAAACTTTGTTTGCATGAGGCGGAGGATTATCATTAAAGTAAAACATGAGCAGGGCTTGAGAAAAGTAGGAAGTAACCGTGAATGGATTACAGTAAGATTCTGAAACAGATTGGTGAGGTGCATGGTTTCTCGTGGAGCCTGTTACAAGTTCGTGGGTGCGTTTGCCGGAGAATCGTAGAAAGGGTTGTGCACGGTTGAATTAATTAGACTTACCACAGTACGTTGTACTAATTGTACTATGAGTGAACCCTCATAAGTCTATATAAACATAATCAACTAAAGACCGTGTTTTGTATAATAATTTATTTACATCCTTTAGTTTAGGTATTAGTTACTGAGGAAGTCAACGTGTGATGGTTTAGGAATATTAGAGCGACGCTGGCCCACAACCCCTCCCCCGCAAGTGTAACCAGTATAGGGGCTTAGAGAGAGACGTGGCAGCCGTCGTACCCGCAGAAGAAGGTCATGCAGAGGCCAACACGCGCTGCCAAGCCGGGCACGTGTCGCNCGTGAGATTTGTTGAGTGCGGAGGTTTCACAATATAGAAAATAATCATGCACAGTTCGCCTAAATTCAGAAAAACATGCACCGCGGAATAAATAGCTGACGAGCTGGATAATGGTGCCGAGAACACCCCCCTCACCCCTTAGCTAACCACAGGACAATGTGGAAACGCACCGAGAATTAGCTGACGAGAGTAAGCTAGGGACGAGGAACAACCCCCTCCCCCCCACAAGCAACCTTCAGGAACTAGGACATGTGTTTTGGAAGGCATTGTTCTGCGTCCTACCCCCTCACCCCCTTACCACCACAAGGCGACACGTGCCGACAATTAAGGATGGAGGCTGGCGAGCATAAAAACCACTTTTCTAGAGAAGTGGGGCCCTTCGTTAGTACCACGCAGAGAGGTCGGTCAGTTGATTATTACCGCACAGAGAGTCAGCCAGTCGGTCGAGAGGCCGGTAGATCGGACTCCCGGCCACAACAGTACCTCAGTATGTCAGTAGAACAGCCCAGGGGAGACGACGACACCCATCGCCGGAGCTCACCCTCCACAGCTGACATCATACCAGCAAGAGTTAAGTATACAATCACCGTCAAGAGAAGCCCCCTCCATCACGAAGTTGTCAGCAGTTAATCACAATAGTCAAATAGCCAAATTAGAGTACCACACCTCTCAAGTGCTAATGTATGTAGTTATTGTGTAAACTCCAGACAATATATTCGTCCTTCAAAATAAAACAGCAACCGACTACATTATTGCAAACCCCTTAACCTCAAAGGCATCATATAGTCTGTGCCTGGGGGCATTAACAACGTCACTATAAGCCACACTGTCTTCCACAGTGGCGGTATAGCGTCAAAGTGATATAGCAAATTTTTAAATTAGTGGCGAATGATGACGTTTTAAGTTTGATTGATTCTAGTACGAGTAAGAATTGGCGTCATAGTAATCTATTTTTGGTTTTAACATTTTTTTGTGATTAGTTAAACTTCGAAATTTTTTGAACTTCCTCCATTGCCAAAGCTGGTTACAACGGGTAAAAAATGACCAAAGTTGAAATGATTTCTACACAGAAAGAAGTTCAACTAAAAAGCGAATACAGAAAACAACTGTAAAAATAAAGTATTTATAGAAAAATATTTTTTTTAGTCACAAATAACTAAAAACTGAGCCATTTTTTAAAAATATATTTGCAGTTATTTTTTTTGTTTGAAATTATTTTTTTTAACTCTCTTGCATACATATTGCATTTTTATTACATCTTTTCAATTTATTTAGTTGAACTTCTCTTTATGTGTAAATAATTTAACTTTGGTTGTTTTTGTTCCGCAATCAGCTTCGGCAATGGACAAAGGCAAAAAAATTACTGAATTTAAAAAGTGTCTCCTAATCGAGGCAAAGATAATAACCATTGGTCTGCGCAGTGCTGATTTACTCATTCGATAGAAAATTGACATTGCAATGAAATAACAACGTAAGCGGGGATTTGGAAAGTTGTCAGTAACCAACTACCGTGTAGCAGCGCTCTTTTCTGCTTTTTCTATGTGTTGGCGCTGTACACACGCATGACTTCCCCAAATACGAGAGGTTTTTTTTTTTTCCGTGAAGTGTACCCTCGGCCATTTCTCTACTATATCTGGCCAGATTAATTCGCTTCTGTTTCTCTCTTTATCTTAAAAGAGTTTCCGGGTGCTCGTACTAACCAAGGTGCTTTGTATTGATTTAAATTGTTTTCCCTTTTTACTACCGCAACTTATTATAAATGGTATCAGCAGAAATAATTCGTATCATTAACCTTTTCAGAGACAGTTTTATTGTAGTAATGTCTAAAAATTTTATTTTGCCATCCGGCAAAAAAAATCCAGGCTAGATAATAATTTATTCTTAAAACTATTTGTACAATTTGAGGTTTTAATAATAACATACATTGCTACACTTCCATATGCCATAGAAGTAGCATGTGTATTTTAGGTGTGGGGAGAATTCTTACTGGGGCCTGTTTTTTATCTGCAAGAAGAACACGTATGGCCTGATAAAGGGTTAAGTTTGCCGTTTACCCCGATTTGTTTTTTAAAATCAAGACGTTTGATTTCCGTTTTGTCTGAGCTTAACCCATTTTCCTTTCTGACGGCGACCGACGGTCGCCAGCCGTTGACTGCGGCCCTCGATACGCCGATGCTCACAGTTTCTTATAAGTTTTGCCATTTGTTTGAATGACTTTGTTTATCTGCACGGGCAGTTCGTTGTTGTTGTTCAACTGCCCCAGCAGGATGGCAGTTCGGTCTTGCGCGTGTCTAGCCACAGATTTCATGTTGTGGCATAAAGAAAATATTAGGCTTTATTTTTGGAGATGAATAAATGCTTAAATACGGTTTCTTTCTGTAAATTAACCTAACCACATAACGGCTGTGCTAATCAAATTCATCCCAATAATTTTAACATACATTGCTTACTATCCAGTAGTGTGCTAAAAAAAAGACGTTCTGAAGCTTACAATTTATTGGGTTTGCATGGATTTGGTGGCCCACTATCCGTGATTATTAATGTTTTTACATGAGATATTACTAATAAAATATTACATTTATTGGAAAATTACATTTGAAAGTATTGTGTACCTTAATTTCAAGTATACTTTAAAAAGGCATGGCTGAAAATTACCATTGTGCTTCATGAACTTTATTTATGCACCTGGAATTCGCCAGGCGCTCGTATTCGAATAATTACATAGCGGTTGTTGCGCGTTCATTTTGTTGAAGTTCATACATCACCTTTTAATAATATTTGCCTGTAACTTCAAGTAAAATTAACTAAAACTGTTGAATGCATTTGTATTTTCTGACGTTTGTTCACCTTACCTGAGACGAGCCACACTAGTGTCATAAATTTTGTACGAATATAAGAATTAAATATTTAAATGAACAGATGAAACTAACGTGTTTTCATATGCTTTAATGACTACAAAAGAGCCAACCGAAAAGCGAGGTCTGACGCCAAGCAATTATTTGAAAAAATCTAATTTGCTCAATGCTGATGAAGAAAATAAAAACACAAATAAAAAACATGTTTATTTTTAAATTAAAATTTACGCTGCTTTGCATGAGAAAGGTTTTGCAATGCCCAATACAAGTAAATCTATTTGTTTACAAGGGCCAAGCTTGTTAAAATTATTCGTGCTTCATGGACTAAAGACAAAAAGGGAAAGATAAGGAATCAAAATACATATTTCTACGAATTGTGTCAAAATTATTAAAGAAAAGTACGACCATGTACTTAAATTAAAGGTTTAATGATAATGTTGATAAAGGACAGAGTAAACATCTGACAGTTAGTGTACTTCCATAACGTCAAATGAAAAGTGTAAAATAAAAGTGAATTTGTTTGAAAGAGAAAACACAGTTACGGACTTTACAAAACAGGACAATTAGTGAAACGCAAACAACAAACGAATTCAGCAATGGCAAACACCAGTAAATCAAATAAGATCGCGAAACGAAAGTAACAACTCCAAGCGGGAAAATATAAACTCAAATATTGAATGAGACCAATTAAAATATTCGAGGAAACCAGTAACAGGAAAGTTATAAAGGCCTGCAAAGTAATGAGACGAACTCAATGGCGAAATAAAGGTTAAATAACACACACGGAGGAACCCGTTTAAAAACTATTGCAAAATTAAATGTACAGTGAAAAGTAAAACTATAACACTGCATTAAAGAATAAATTAGTCTTTTAAATGAATGTTTCTTAAGAATTACTCATACATGAAAATCGTCGATCAGAGCGCAGAGTAATGTTAATACTTGTTTGTTGATTATCCAATAAAATTGAATAAAAATGTAAGGGGGCGTTCACAGTACCATATGTGGATTGCCCTCTGCGACCATTTTAGAAAACGTCATTAAAATACCGGATTTTTCTCTCCTTTAAGCGAGAAATTATGGGAAAGCCTGCGTATCCCGAAATCACAAGCAGCAGAAATCTTTTCTGCTCATCAGCTAGGAACGTTTTGTATGTTCCAGTGAGCAGCACGACTCGCTCTACTGCAGCAAGCCAAGCTCGAGATTTCCAGGAAGTGACCGACTACCGTCGTGCTGCGTCGTGACAGCTGATGCCAACCTGAAGCCTCGCTTAAACTAAACCGAGCGCTCGCGAACTCTGCTCACAACTAGCTCCTTTCTCACCCGTTAAATATTTACAACAAAGTTATCACTCTCCGTCCAGTAACAACGTTACCTCGAGCACTAGCAACATTTTAGCTCCAATAATGGTATAGGCTGTCCATGGTAAAATAAGCACTTTTGATAATAACCTTTAAACATAATTACTGCTCTTAAGGGTCCCGCCTGTCTGCTTAATCGTTTGTCTCCTTTGTTGGCCGAGAAGCGCCGGAGCTATAAGGGTTACACTGGCACGCGCTACAAGAGCGCCATCGCCGCTACGCGCAAGGCTCTGAACTGGCGTGCAGTGTTCTTGTAGTGCTTCGTGTACCTATGGGACTTTCAGTAGTGACCCAACTAATTTATTGATGAAACGTCTGTGGCAAAGTTTAATAACGGTTCCTGTCGTAGTTTGACTCGTGTCCGGCTAGTATGTTTTAAGATACGGCAGTCTGAAAAAATAGTTTTTAAACTATTTTGGGAGGGCTCCAAAATAATGTTTACAGCATGCGTGGTAGCTTTAAAGTACCATTCATTCCTCGTCTGGGGTATGGTGTTTTTTCATAGGTAAAAATACTGGGGGCGCGTTTAATAGTTTCGTAAAAAAAAAAACCAGGATTTCAAACACGATGCAACGCAGTTCAACTACTGAACATATAGACTGTTACAGTGCACATTGGCATACGAGCTCCCAGCTAAGCTGGCAGCGAAGAAATAAAAATAGTCCTAAGGTTAAGCGTTGTATTGTGAGCGTAATTTTTAAATATGTGTTCAGTAAGGTTAGTGATTCTTGTTTTATTCGTATTATACACTATCGTTAGTGAAAATTGCTACACCCAGAAAGAATGGCCCGAATGAATCCAAACTCGCAGGATGTGTAGAAAATTGTGCCAGCAATAAGTGATTGCTATTGCAGAGAGATGGCGTACACGTAGGCCCAGCACCCCCCTCTGTTGTGTGACAGGAAAGGTCCGTGTTACGCCAGGCTCAGTAAGTGAAGAACCGTCAATCGTAAAGAAATCAAGCACCAGTATATCTTGTCGACGTCGAAGGGAGTCATATCAGCATGTGAGTGAGTTCGAACGAAGCAGAATTATCGGTCTCCGGGAAACGAGTTTGACATACAGTGACATTTCGGCTCGTACAGGGCATGCTGCTATTGCAGTGATGCGTCTGTGGGACCAGTGGATAGAAGAGGGTCGTACGCAGCGACGAGCGGGTACTGAAGCACGCGATATGAACACAGCACGGGATGACTGCCATCTTGTCCGCATGGCCGTAACAGACCGTACAGCCTCGTCCACAGTGTTGGCTCGACACTGGAGCAGTGCAACGGGTGTGGACCTGTCTGCGTCGACGGTTCGACGCCGTCTGCTGCGGGCTGAACTGTCAGCTTCCATTGCCCAGAAACCACAAACGCCTCAGACTGCAATGTGCGTGTGGACGCCGTCGCTGGCATGTCGAGTGGCAAAATGTAGTGTTTTCGGACGAGTCCCGCTTCAACCTGTCCTACAGTGATTGCCGCATACGTGTTAGACGCTACCGTGGTGACCACAATCTGGCAGCCTGCATTGTGGAGCGGTATAGCGGACAAACGCCAAGTGTGATGGTTTGGGGCGTCATTGGATACAACATGCGATCTGGACTCCTATGTATTGAGGACAGTCTGAACAGCAAACGCTACACCAGGGTGGTTTAGAGCCCGAGGTACTAACCCGCCTTCAGGCAAGTCCACATGGCATATTTCAGCAAGGCAATGCCCGGCCACACGTGGCGAGGAATGTGCAATCCTTCTTCAATGAACGACGGGCCCCACTGCTTTCCTGGCCTGCATGTTCGCCTGACATGTCGCCTATCGAACATGTCTAGGATATGGTTTCTCAGCGACTTGTTTGTCACAGACATCCAGCAACCAGTGTTGATGCTTTGTGGACTCGCATACAAACCGGGTGGAGGGAGGTTCCCCAGGAACATATCCAGGTCCTCTTTGATTCCATGCCACGACGTTTAGGGGATCTGATAAACAACACATTTCGATGCCTGAAAATTTCACGATTTCACTTGTATGGCACATGAATAGAGTGATCAGGCACATTGCAATGTTAAATTTACATAAGGTAGAAGGATACAATGTAATCAGAAAAATAAATACTAAACAGGGTTCTTTTACAGTTCTCCTTTTCCTGTGTGAACTGCTTATTTAAACCTAAAAAAAAAGTACTTGCAAAATAAAACTGAAACCATATTTATGCTACAAACGTGACACTTACACGTTCACCACTTAATTGACAAGTTGCTAAACACACAAATTACACGGTAAGTAGGCAATACTGCAAGATAATAAAACAAAACCCCTATGAGTTGTCTCTGGACATAAAAACCTTTCAATAGTCTAAAACGACTTTGCTTCCTGTAGATTTATATGAACACTGAAAGTTATTTTTGTTTGTAGGCTATGCAATACTAGTGCGTTGCATAAAAAACTATTGCCCAAAAGTTCAAGTTACCAATAATTTGGTAAATGTGAGCATATATGTAAATATATATATATATACATATATATACTTGCTGACATCTTTGACGTTATCTGAAGATTTGTGAGCTCACGGTCAAGTAATAGATTATTTAGCTTTAATATAAAAATTAAGAAATTTTAGTGTACTTAAGTTATGTTAAAATAATAGTATAACTAAAAAAAATTTAAAGCGAGTGATGATAGCTTGGTTTAAAATCTACTTGAACAAGTTCGCACTGGAATTCATAGTATTTTAAGCTAAGCATTTTTTTCTTCTAACCTTTGAAAAAACTCCCCATGTATGAAGCGTTTGGTTGCTTCCTAAATATGTCACATATCATAAGCGTTTTATACTTCTGTTAACATAGAATACATTATTATTCGTTAAATTGAACTTTTACTTATACTTTTCCATAAATTACAATATTTTATCTATAACTAATATGAATAAATACACACATAGAGAAACTATGTGTATTGATAATACATAATAAGAAATAGTTCTTTTGCAAAATATTATTACACTGAGTTCACACGAATACGGTGCTTTGATCCTCTGGTTTAATTTTCTAAGCTTTGTTTGCATTAGGCGGAGGAATATCCTGGAAGTAGAACTTTAGCATGGCTTCAGAAATGATGGAAGTAACCGTGAATGGGCTAAAGTATATCTCTGTCTGTAGTATTACACCATAACATGATAGTGTCACCACTGGTTGTCCTATGGAAGCGAGTTTACGAGAGAAAATCTGCACGCCAATTCAGTGCCCTACGCACAAAGGCGACCAGATATTCGATGCGCGCAGCTAGGTCGCCCTTGGTGCTTGCACGCTTCTAGGCCTTGGACACGACAAATGCATGCAGTCAGACGGAGCCCTTGAAGCAAAAGGATTCTCTTTTTTATTTTCTGAAGGCGATTACAAAAGTGCTTATTTAACAGCGAATACATGGTACTACAGTTATACGCAAACGCCTGTTCATATTTTCCCTGCAAGTTCTGGAAATTCAGTAGTTCCAGTGCCCACCAGATTAATTTAATAATTCGGCCGATTAATTTAACCTGACAATCAACCAAGTAGTTAGGCAGCTCATCAGCAAGGCAATAAGTTAATCACGGAGCCAATCGATTGCTCCAGATCTAATAATTGGTTTGCGCTGTACGTGGATGCTATCCGCGATCTCAGATTCAATAAACAGTAATTCGAATTAACTTCCATATAACTATTTAAGACACAAGTCGTCTGAATGCCAGACCATGACATAATAAAAACCTCTATAGTAAATGGGAAAAGCGAGAGTAGGGTTACCTCATTTTCCCGAATTGCGAATGTATATTATTTTATGTAATTCGATGTTCATTCTGTAAAGTCTAATCACTAAAAACACAAAATAGCATTTAAAACGTCCTTGTTACAATTACAGCTGCACATTAAAGGTTGATGCTAACAACATCCTAAGAGGGTCATTAATGAACGACTGTTTGTCTGAATTGGAAACGTATCTGTACAATGCGTCAGAAATTTAATTAATTGTTTCCATGTCTAACACATAACCAGGCATTTTTACTCTATTCGCTGGATTTGTACGGTAAAGAAGTGGAATGCAGAAAGGATGAATCTGGAACCGTGCTTTGCTCTATCGACCAACTCCGCTGGGTACCAACAACAGAGGCGAGTGCGATGCTGGAAGAGAAATTTCGAAATGGTGAGGACGAAGGACTTCTTTAATTATAAAATTTTCTCTTTCCTGACCGTTTAAACACCTGCAACATAACAATTCACTTTCGAGAAGCCGGTCTGGAAACCATAAATTACAGAGATGAAGACGTATTTAGAGGCGTCATAACTGTACATAAATTGTTGGATACTATTTTATCGCAATAAGTCGCACTGCAGGAAATAAATCAGAACGTTAAATTGTGTAAAAAGGGTGGATTTACTTTTCTATGTGGATATCAGAAACAGGAAAAAAAAAATAGTTTACGTTTTTTAGGTACCGGTACAGTAATGCGGTTGTATAATAAACATAGTTATTTAAGTTATTGCAGCTAACATTGTAAATATGTATTGCGTGAGTGTTATAATGTCTCTATCTATATCCATAAGAAACACTTACTACAAAGAAAGTAAAGGTATTAACTACATGAAAGTACATAGTCTGCCCCAAAGTGTCTTAACATAATGTTTGTTATTTACATGCTCTTATTTGCCGTTGTTATTACACATATTATTATACCAGAGAATGAAGGTTTTAATACCTGCATAAGGGATCAAGTTAATCTGAGTTCACTCTGAAAAAGTTAAAGATATACTTTAAAATTTTAAGGACAGTCAGTGTTCACTGACGAGACAATTTCTTTGAGCACATTGACTAGTAAAATAGCTAAAATATAACAGATTTTATAATAGAGTGGGTAGTAACATTCAACTGGTAATCAACAATTGTTCATCTATGATTATGCCACCACAGATTCAGTTACTGAGAAGATCATATTCATTAAGCAAAATTAATGAAAATTGTGAGTTTTTGTAGAAAAAGTTGGTGCGGTTATTGCTGTATTTCAATTCAGCATATTATTGTGTTACATACGTACATGCCCTTAAGACATAATTTGTTGGCTTAGGGAATAAGTCTCTAAATATAATATTTAGATTTCTTTGTTGGATTTGGGATTTTCAGTTGCCACAAATTATACTACTTGTTTTATTTGAGGTCGTGTGTAAGCCAATAATGTTACGTCTTCTTAAAAATCATAAACCTACAACACGTTTCTAGTGCGTGTGATAAACAAGGCTTCAGAAGTAGGCTGATTATACGTCACAGATCCACCAGAAGAGAAGTTAATTGAGCCTTCCTTAATGCTATGGGTATAAACCACGGGTCAGTAGATGGAGCCCAGTGGATACTATGTAAGTAAAAGAAAAGCGGGCTTATACATTCTCTCTCCAGAACTTTACAGTTTTTGCTGCACTGCTTGTCTCAGGATCTCGGTAAATATTTATGGTTTATGAAGCACCCTTTGTAATACGGTTCAGCTATTCGCCGACTTTATAGTAAGATTCTACCATTTAATGCACTTTCTTTTCTAACGCAAAATACTGTTTCTGAATACACTGTTAGCTAGCGTATCAGTCCAGTAATACAGATGTCAGAAAGAAACATGCGTATTTTCGTCAGCTAAAACATTTGCAGAGAATAACAAAGATTATTATTCTTTGCGTAAATTCTAACAAAATACAAATGAGCAGATTTTACACAAATTAATTTTGTGAAAATTGCAACTATCCCTTTTACTTACATACAAAACGGAAAGATCCGATCCATGTGCGACTCCAGTGCAACCTGACTGAGAAAATTTCTAGCTGCCAAACCAAAAGCATTTAGCTTCTCAACCTGAGTATAATAAACCTTACTACTGGCCATGGCAGATTCCTTCACCTCTCCTGCTTTTCTGAGCAATTTGCTCCGGCTCTGATGACCTCGCTGTCGACTAGATAACCCCAACCACCTACCTAGATCCTGAGGTATGATTTCCTGTAATATTTATTTCTTATTGGCACTATCTTTCAAACCGTGGGCGATTTAAGCTAATACATACTTTGATAATGTAATGCACACAACAGGTAATACAGCAAACATGATTAAGTTAATCGATTTAATAATACCATAGACATAGCATAACAAACACAAACAGAATATGACCACCACTTCAAACATAAGCGAATAATTTATAAACATTTAAGTTGGTCTTCCGTAGCTCTATTGCATGAAAAATGTGGCGGCGCTCAGTTGGAAAGTTACTGAGATATGAAATAAATTTAATTCTTCATATTACGTTATCTTTCAACACGGTGAACTAAATACGTGATGAGTAATGGCAGCTTGTGCACATAATAGGAACAGTTAGCCAGCCTGTTTGGGTTCAGAAATGTTAAAATCTTCCAGAAATATAATATGCTACAAAAAAGTATTATAAGGCAGTCAGTTTCAAAGTTACCTTATAAACTTTCAATTACTTATTTCAGACTCTCTATAAAAATTCTATTTGAGGACATGAGCTGCAAAACTGTCCTTTTACAAAAAATAAAAATAATAGTTAGCGATTGATTCCATATCAGTTGTTACTTCTGCTTATGATAACAATCGCACGCAGTGTCTAAACTCTCCCTTTTCTTATCATAATTTTAAAATATGATGTATTCTATAAAACTCCCCTTTTCCATCTCCCTGTTAGCTGCAAAAATTTTCTTATGCAGGAAACATTATTTGTTTACAAAACTCACTTTTCCCAAATACCGGTGAATGAAGTATTACATTTTCAAAACCCTCCTTTCCATGCCTGTTCTAAGTTCATAATAAAGGCGAAGTGAGGTGAAAATTGATCAACACCGGAATAAAATGGCAGGCGAAACGAGAGATCCCCAAGAAAACCCGCTAACCAGCGGCATCGTCCGTCACGATCCTCGGTTCGCCTAGGTAGGAGGCAAGTAGTCTAACCACTACACCACCAGGTCCCCGTAAGGAAGATATAACCTAGACGTTTCACATACGTATTTTAGTCTAATATGTCCTTTAAAAAATAATTCATAATAGTTTGCCTAGTCTTTTTTACTTGAACATAAATGTATATGTGTGTTGATTATCATTTACACAGATCCAGAACATTGCCGAAAATGCTTACAAAGATATTATTTTGCCGAGGTTTTGTAAGATAGTGTCAGGCGGTAAAATTCAACGTTTATGCCAGCCATATCTCGGGAACCAGTCATCGAATTCCCACACAATTTTGCGCATAAGTAGTAATACAGTGGACCATGTTTTAAGTGGGTCAGAATGTTTTTTTTTTAAATGGTGCAATATAAATTATTTAGATAATTATCTATTAAATAATTTGACACATTTTAACCTAACATTTTATATTGACATTATCTATCAGAAATGTCAGATGTACATACACAGGGCCTGTTTTTAGGCTTTCTTTAGTACGGCAGCACCAAATGTAAAACTAAAGATTTTATTCCACACCTCAACCAGTCAACCTATTTCCACCCAATTCTGCATACAAGTAGTGCTGCTGTGAGCCATGTAAACATACATGATATAAGTGATTCACGCCCTTGTTTTCAACATGACGTCCCTGTAAATACTTGAAGCTGCTAAACCCAGTCTACGGAAACTTTATACTGATTACTTCTGAAGTTGATGCTCCGAATCCTACATCACTGCTGTAGTTTTGGCTGCACGCCAGCTTACAGTACGAGGCAACCTGTGATCGAGTACCAGATAAGGCACGTGTGTATTTTTAATTGTCTCACTAGTACTGCATTTCTTTCTGGTTGCATCGCTAATGATGTCGCTATCGAGACGTCAAGACCCACCTACTACCTAACTTTTTGAAAACTTCATCAAAATTACTTGCAGAAAAGTAGAGGAGAAAGTAGGCTTATAAGTTATATCGATAATTTCTTGTTTGTCATTTGTGCTGAACAAATGCTACTTAATATGCTCGTTGATGTATCACTCTCAATGTCTAACAATAAGATTTAAAGACCTAAACGTGTAGAAATGTATATGGCGTATATGTTCACATAGGGGAATTTGGGTACACAATTCGGAAATTTACAGTTTCCTCAGTGGTGGATACAAGACTAAAATAAATAGGCCCTAAATGCTTAAAAACTCATCAAAAAATTTCCCATTAATACATATTTTAATTGCATAACCTTTTCCGCAAACAAACAAAAAATGAATGTTTCATTTGTTACCTAACTCGATAAACACATGGAAATTTTCTTTTTGCTGATGTATGCTGCGGATATGCGGTTACGCAGCCAAGAATTTGAATACAACTGTAGGCAAGTTTTCATTGGACAGGGGACTATAAATGTCTGTATGAGCGAACTCAAACAGTCATTTGCTCGATATGTAGTTAAAAACCGGTGCGAAACCTCATATCCCTCGCGCATATGCGTGACAAAATACGCCTAGTTTTATTTATAACTGGCGGCGGTTTCTGCAAAGCATATTTAACTGATAAATGGTTTTCAGTTGTATTAATTATGTAGTTATAAATAAGCACTAGAGTGGCACTGTAAAAAAGTAACCTTGAAACTGTGTTCGATATCATGAATAAAATATGCATTGTCGGAGTGCGTCTAGACGAAAATAACGCTCAGCTTCTGTGTCGCGTAAAAGCGCTGCGCTGTGCATGTTTTCGGTGAATGAATCTGAAGTGACAGTCTTTTGTGAAATCAGTTGTCGACGTTTTTGCGTTGCTTGGAAAATACCGATCCCTGTCGCACCAAGTTATATTAACTGTTTTTTACCCCCCTTTGTGTGTCTGTTTCTCTCTCTTTATTTTCAGCGATGGCGTTTGAAAGCTGTCGTAAACAAGCCCGAGGTCGTCATATGCATGCCAATGTAGTAGAGCGTTTCGAAGTTTGTTCCGATGACATATACGCCGGGTCCTGCTACACTAATGCCTACTTCCAGAAGGAAAGCTAGGCTTTTGAGATCACCTGTCTGCGTTCGGGCGTGTGTGTTCCCCTCCTCTCCTCTTGAATTTTTTAACCAGTCAGTGCACCGAATTTCACCAAACTCGGTACAATAATAGATCCTATTAAGTAAACTAACATTCTATAGTTTTGTACTATGCCGGATGCTTATTTTGAAATATTTCAGCCAAATTTAAACTTTAGTTGCTAGTCCATATATACAGGAACCATTCAACCGATTGGAAGGTAAAGAGGCACATTAATAATTCACCATATGGGCGTTGGATTTTGTCACACACGTCCACATTAATAAGCCACAGTAGAAAATAGCGTGACTTGAAAAAAAAAAAAAAACTTTACATAGTATATTGGAACCACTGAATTTATGTCCTATTCATTTTGCACACGAACGGTACTGCGGAAGGCCACCGCAAGTTTACAAGACTTAGATCAGGCAATTTCAGGCCCTTATTTCCAAAACAGCAATGACGAAAATATTTTATGCTAGAATGTCGTATCTACGGAACCACTTAACCAATTCCAGCCAAATTTTGTATGTTATAAATACCTGCTGAGAGCAGCAAAACGCTAATTCACAAGCTCTTCTGTCTGCCGTTTTCTAAGATAACGCCGCACGAATTAATAATGCTTTCATAGCATACGTATGGAAACACTTAAGTGATTATCGCCAAATTTGGCACGTGTGGTACGGTAGGACACCTACAATGATAACAATTTAATACATCATTCTCTCTGAGTTGTATGCCACATGTATCAAACAATTTGATCACTTTCAACCAAACTCGGTGCATTGGCAGTTCATATTGCGAGAATTTAAAATGCTTATTTAGTACCTCTTTTGTCAGCCATTTTGTAAATAGCGCGCTGGCTGGAGACTAAAACTTTTAACAACACGATTAACAAATTACTCAAATAATCAAAATAAATAAATACTCACCGTCAGTACTTTTACAAAAAGTATATACTCAGTAATTTTGATTCACTAAGTTATCTTTTTCTCAAAATGGTTGTCTAATTTAAATTTGTGTCACTTATTATATCTCTGAAACAATTAAAAGAATCCGAAGCCAACTTGGCATACCAGTAGTTGTGTGCCCTAAATACCCCAATTCATAACAACTGTTTTGTGCGACGCTGAAAGATGTCACCTAAAATTGAAATTTAAATGCCATATATCCGTATTTTCTCATTCAATTCCAACTATTTTTTGCCTAAATCTGTACTTTCGAAACCACCTACATTTTTAAAATGTATTTTCTTGTTTTAAAAACAGCAACGTTGTTTATGTAGTGCTGTATACTATATATATATATATATATATATATATATATATATACATATACATACACACACACACCAACAAAACACTCTATTTGACTGATTTAGCTCAATTTTGGAAATCTGAATTATCTAGTATGTGCAGTGAATTCACTGCGTAATAGCTTAAATAATATGCCGTTTTGATGGAACTTCCACCAAAAATTATTGTATAAGCTTAAATCATATCTCAGGAACCACTCAAGCGATTACTTTCAATAACAGTGGTAAATTCATTCAGCTTAGACTTTTCTTAAACATGGATGATTTTAAACACTACGCTTTTGAGTAACTAATTAAAATTACTTGCGTATGTAGGAGCATGCTAATTAGTTGTATTATTAAATTCTTGTTTGTCATGTTTTAGCTGTTTAAAATGTAACGTTTTAAGTATTGTGTTCAATTTGTATCAAATTCGTAAACTATATTTTATTTGGTTATGAGATACTGAATAAACTATAAATCAAACAGTTATAAATATAATTACTAAACAAGTATTATAGGAATAAACAATTAAAGCGTTAAGGGATCCGCCAGCTTGCAGCAATTTTTCGCATTCGATGCCTCACAACGCGTGAACTCTAAGACTGACTCTTGCTCACTCTCCACTAGCATCATCGCCTCTACGTGCAACGCGTCAAACTGGTGTACAGTCTTTCAGTCGGCGACTCGTCTGAACGCGGTTTTAATAGGCAGTCCTATATTTTAACGACACGCTTAATAGCGTATGATGCATGTCTGAAAACAACTCTAAAGTTTCTATATGGAAAATTTAACAGCTAAAACTGATTCTGGAAACTCCCATTTTAGCCATTTTCACTCCCAAAACAATAGTCCTTGCATTTGAAATGAGAACTTACTTGGCTTGGGCACGAAACTTTTCTTGTTCGGGCACCACTAAAAAATATCCAACCGTTCTTTAATCAAGTGCTATTTACAAAATCTCTGCAAAGAACTTAATGCGCCAGACAGGCGAATTCCTTAATTTTGCCAAATAAAATTTTTATCTTTCAATTCTGGAGTTATTTTACTGAATAAATAAATAAACTACCTAATATTTATTCAGTGACTTCATCGAGTAAAACGCAATTAATATAAACACATACTTTTCATGTGAAATAACAAAAGTCATTTTTGTGCCCAACAGTATGTTTAAAGTGACTAATTTTAAGCTTCTGGTAATTGTTTAACGTGATGCAGTTATAATCACTTCCAGTTTTATACTGAAACTAGATAAACCATTTGGAATGGGAAGAAGAAAACGCTAACAAACTGCAATTGCATATAAAGAATAGTTCTAGAGGGGTATGGCATAAACTGATATGTCCCTTTCTTCATTTTTGAGGTTTTCAGCTAGATGAAACATCCATGGTCAAATATAGTTTACATCAAAAGTTGGTACGTCCATTTTGAGTCCTTTGTGAAATATTACACTGGTCCAAACCTGATACGTGGTTTTGTACTGTTCTGAGGAATGGTATAACGTGATAGAAATTGTTGTAATGCGTTTAGTATATTTTTATCATTATAAATACTTTACATTATACAAAATAAAGTACACTAATGCAACTAAATCCTGATATATTATGACTCGTTAAACCTTCAATCTGCCATACCCCTCTAGAGTTAGTACTTCATAATTTGTAAATTATTTATAGTAACTTCTTTGGTGCATTTTTTTTTAAATAGCTTGGTTAACAACTCGATAGAAAATCTTATTTTTGTACACGAATGCACACCAAAACATTTATTAGCTGAAACTATACGGTGACGCATATACCGATGTACAGCGCCTTGAAGTGCGTTCCTGAGTATTGATGGACAGTGCCTNTTTTTTTTAAATAGCTTGGTTAACAACTCGATAGAAAATCTTATTTTTGTACACGAATGCACACCAAAACATTTATTAACTGAAACTATACGGTGACGCATATACCGATGTACAGCGCCTTGAAGTGCGTTCCTGAGTATTGATGGACAGTGCCTTCCAGACATAAAATAAGAACATATCTATAATCAATATACGGTAATTNCTTCCAGACATAAAATAAGAACATATCTATAATCAATATACGGTAATTAAAAGTAAAATAAATGAAGTGATTTTACCCACTTCTATGCTCATCGTAGTTATCTGAAACGTTTCTTTAGAAGCGAGCTCAGATACAGGTTGCCAGAGTCAGTCACGTATACGATTATCGGGGATAGTTCAAAGGGAGTTCCCTTATTAAATAATAATTACGTTATATACGTATTAAAAATGCAAATAATACCAGATATATCAATTCTGAATACCCAACATTTATTAATAGTCTGTAGCATAGTCACTTTCATTGACAATTAATGCCTCAGCTATTTTAGCGTAGTTTTCTTTTGGAGGGTTCCTCACTTCTTACCTCGAATAAAATCCTCAAGAAGAATACAAAGAACTTCTTTATTTCTTATTTGAAAAAAAAATGTTCTTCTTTTCGTTGCGGCTTCCACTCGCTGCTGCAGTACAACCCGGTCAGTACTTTGCCGTGCCAGACAATTGAAATTACAACCCAGAGACACAAGAAATACGAAACTAGTCTTATTTTCTCCACTTCTTGGGCGTGAATTTTTCAGCATGGAGCGAGCCAAGCCTGGAAATGGTGCAATACGGGTTCCGAGCTAAAACGGCCTGCGTGCACAGCCGTCTGTAATTGCCCCCTGCAGCGGCTCGTGCCTAACGCCAATTCGCCCTCTCGCCAGCTATTTCCCGGCCCTACCTGCCGCAGTAAAGCCCCCTCCGCTCCTCCACGGGGGTTCCGCACAACGAGCTGTAATATTTGATGGCATCGGGTCGCGGAAGGCGTAGTGTTACCGGCCCAAGACGCTGAAGTTGATACATCCCCCGCCCGACAGCTCGCGTGCGTACGCACAGAAGGAAAATGGGAAGGTGTGTGCGCGCCCGAGTGAGTGAAGAAATCTGGGCGGCTCTTGACAGCAAGGTCTTGAGAGCCGATAGGGGTGAAGCGAGGTGAGTATGGAGCAGCCCCGGAATGAAAGGGCGGGGGAAACAGGAGATCCCTGAGAAAACAAACTGACCAGCGGCATCGTCCGGCACAATTTCCGCATGCAAAAATTCGGGAGACCTCCCCCCTCCCCCCTCCTAGGAATCGAATCCGGTTCGCCTAGGTGGTGCGCGCCCGAGGTGCTTAGGAATTTCTCTTCGTCTCCCAACATTGTACTGATTTTCTGCCAATACGACTATGAAAAATAAGAATTAGATAGGATTTGATGCTAGAACGCTGTTCATATAAACACGCATTTTGAAATGTTTGTTCACTTGCTCAAACCAATTATTAATACAATTAGATTAAATTAAAATTGTTAAAAGTATTTATTTTCATATGAGGGCTTGTCTTTTGAGTATTGAGGTATAAACAAACACGTCCATCGCGGTTTACCATGTGACTTTGGCAGTTGTATTGGTGTGGGGTAGGTCAGTGTTGGATACACGCGCAGAAGACGAAAATTGGTTCCCTTAATCTTTAGTCTCTGCTTACAACGCATTGTAATATCTAATAGGGTATTTTTGCGGAAGGTACAGGAAGGTACAGCGTTACCGGCTCAAGTCGAGGGTAGCGCTGAAGTTGAAACGTTACGCAGCCGACAGTCCGGGTGCGTAAGTAGTTCGCACGGGTGTCCCATCACAGCGGGAATGATAGATATTCACCTTTTCGCCCATGCCATCGGGAGTAACTATACTGTAGAACTGTAGAAAATGTCTTTATTCATACGAATAATTCTTTGGAAACTATAGTCGCCAATATAATTGTTGCAACACGTACGAATAAATTAATGCAAATTTTACAAAAGGGTAATGTGTAATTTGTAAAACTAATGTGTGAATTTTGACAAACAAGTGCTACTGTAAACTTCAAGCTTATTATATAAACATGGAGAAACATAACCATCCTTGAACTATTGTTCAATAACGGTTACTTCCAACTTTTCTGAAGCCCTGCTCAAGTTATACTTCCGGGATATTCCTCCACCTCATGCATACAAAGCTTAACCGATTGCAGAAAATTAAACCAAAGGGACAACACACCGCATTCGTGCGCACTCAGTGAAATAATATTTTGCATAATAACTATTTGTTACCTGGCATTACCAACACCTCTGTTTTATCATTGTTATGATATTGATTTATTATAAATTAAATATTATAATTTGTAGATAGATTTGTATACGTAAAAGTTCAACATGAACAAAAAAAGGTACATTCTCGTTAACCGAATTTTAAAACGCTTGTAATACATGGCCTATTTAGTAAACAATTAAACACGTCATACATTGGGTGATGTCAAATGTTTGATTCAAAACTATGAAGAAACCGTGAATAGACTATGTGTACAGGATGATTCTAAAATCATGGGACAAACATTGAGGGGTGGTAGAGCTCACTAAAACAAACAATTATTGTATAGGAATATATGGGAGGAAGTGACGCGTTGAGGCACAAACACACAAGCATAACACATTAACGGAAACATAAAATGTTCATTAGCAGCATACTTAACGAGTGATTCCGTACAGAAAATGTTAAAACAGTTGCTGGAAATGAATCCACCAACAGTCACGCATGCTTGGCGACCTCTACATATGGCGTGATTTGCTGACAATGGTGGCGTGCGTGAAATACCCGGCGTATTTGAATCTGTTCGCCAATCACTCCACCGACGCTACCAAGCTTGCATTACTGTCGGTGGTAGCAATTTTGAACAATAATTATAAACATTGCTGTAAAAAGGCATTTAGCGGCGACGTTGTAAATAAATAATGCGTTGCATTTCATGTGTTATTTTTGTGGAGTGCCTCAACGCGTCACTCCCGCCCATATATTCCTGTACAATACTTGTTTGTTTTAGTGAGTTTACCACCTCTCAATGTTTCTCCCGTGATTTTAGAATCATCCTGTATATGTTGTACTTGAAAATGTACATTTCATTTGTAGCGTTGTTTTTTTTTGGAAATTTTTTTGTGTAAAGGGTGATTTTTTGGATAAAATAATTGAATTCTGAAGTGATTTTTGGGGTAAAACAGACAATTTTGTCGGAAAATATGGCTGACCGGAATGACAGATCAGAAGATGACGTCTTCTAAGATGGNGGGTAAAACAGACAATTTTGTCGGAAAATATGGCTGACCGGAATGACAGATCAGAAGATGACGTCTTCTAAGATGGCGGACGAATGATGCATGATGCATGCACCAGAACGAATATAAATACACTACAACTGTAGGTTGAGAGAAGGGTGCAGTAACACGAATATAAACCACAACACGACAGCAGGGTCATTTAAATGAGATGGTAGCGACGACGNTGAGAAGGGTGCAGTAACACGAATATAAACCACAACACGACAGCAGGGTCATTTAAATGAGATGGTAGCGACGACGAAGATGTCGAGATGGAAGGCAGTTACCTCGTTGCAATGGGCAATGCTGGCTGCTTACACGTAGTTGTACTCCTACATGGTGGCTTTACTTCTCTGTACGGACGATAACCACGAGATTAATGAGTCCATAAAATATCACGAAATAATCTTTACTAAGAAACTATCTACTTTAAAAACAATTTGTGATATGGCACGAGAGTTTAAGGGTCGTGGATTGGATGTGGAGGATAGACTGAAGACCTAAGGGAGGACAAGGACATAAGGCGGACAATGGTCTCACTCTCTCACTCTAGCATGAAGACACTCACCCCCAACCCACCGCTCTCGAATCGCGGCGCGTTGGATAGACCGTCGCCAACTGTCGTCACTGCCTTTCTCCTCCATGTCCATCAACACTTGGCCTTCACGCCCACCTTCTTCGATATGCTCGAATACCATTGGTTCTTTCCTGTTGCTTGGGTGGGGTTTCTGACGTCAGATGTTAAATTTCCGCAACCCCTCTGTGTCAGCCAGACACAAATTATTCCGTGAGCTCTTGCAGTTTGTGGCTGTTTCGTTATGTTTCCAGGGTAATTATGAAGTTTAGGGGCTGCTCTGAACGAAACATCCTAGACCAACAAAAGTAGCATTAATGGGTTCTACACAGCTTACCTTGTTCATATTTAAGAGGGGGTCATGTTAAAATAAGTACAACATATTAAAAAAAATTTAACAAAATTGCGAAATGTACGAGCAGTTTGGCCGGTGTGTTTACGTCGGTCGCCATGTATAATGGCTGCGCATCGCTGTTTCCCACGCTACCTACCGGCCGCGGATATTCAGGAGGGCGTAATGTTAAAATAAATAGAACTTATAAAATAAAATAGTTAATAGTACGAGCGGTCCGCCGCTTTTATTACGTCGGAGGCCTTAATATTTAGTGCTTTTCGGCATCGTGCCGTCACCTTATTGACTGTAAGTCGTTGACGTCATAGTAACGNACGAGCGGTCCGCCGCTTTTATTACGTCGGAGGCCTTAATATTTAGTGCTTTTCGGCATCGTGCCGTCACCTTATTGGCTGTAAGTCGTTGACGTCATAGTAACTGTCTTTTATACGTCATCGTCATCGAATTTCAGTTGCCGTTCAGATGCGAAAAAGTGCGGTTGTGTTGTTGCGGGCGCGACTTGTAACGTCCGAGTCTGACCGATTTAAAAACTGAGAGTGCAATAACGAGTGCTTCTGGGCGTATTTTCGCCTATGCTTCTGTGCATAATATTCGCCTATGTGGCGGGTGTTACTTGTTTCGTCAAGTGAGGTAAGATGTACAACAGTTGAATTAGCCGAGGACAGAGGAATTGTACTCGCCGCTACCTAGGTGAGTTAATTGATATCCTTCCGTGTGTTTTACGAATCCTTTAGATCCCTAACATCCTAGATTTGACTAAATTCGTATATTAGTATAAAACCCTAAAATCCGAGGTTATTTGAAAACCCTACTATCCTAGGTTATATTAACATCCTACAATCCTATGTTAGTTTAAAATCCAACAATCCTAGGTTAGTTTAAAACCCAACAATCCTAGATTAGTTTAAAAATGTAAAATAGTGATTCACCTATCGTGGGGTTAGGTTCTGTTAGGTTAGGTGGGCACATAATTCGAAATTAGTCTGACGTTAATGCCCCCCATATATTCGTGTTCTGCATAATTAGTAGAGTGGAAATATACCACTTTTCGGGGGGGGGGGTGCAGAAAAGCCCCTAAACTGAATAATTACCGTTTCCAGTTGTTCGTGAGCTTCGTTTTAAAAACATCAACTGGCCACATTTCTGCCTCACCCGGCGTCGCTCTTCACATTACAATCATAACGACGTTTCCTCTAGCCTACCAGTGGAGCTGGTGTCACACACTGAGATAAAAGTCGACAAATTATTTGTTTGTATAGGGCCAAACATAAAACATTGTTGAATAAACAAAATTTAAAAAGCAACAAAATCCATTTTGTTCATCTAACCAAATATTCATCTTTGTTGGGCCAAAATAAATTTGGCTGTCAACAAAATAGTTTGTTGAATAAACTGTATTTATTTGTTTGGCGAGTCATTTAATTGCCTTCATTCGAAAATAAAACTTGAGTGTTTGTTTGCATTTTTTTACGACAATTAGGATAGTAACAGTGTTTGTTAGTACATTTACTGATGCATGATAATAGTATAAACATCCTAATAAAACAGTAACACAGAAAGCAATAAAGTAAAGCTGTAAAACTTAAAAAAAAAATTCTCACGTTGTCCAGTATTTGATTTGTATATATTAAAAAGCATTCCGGTTTCATCAGTAGACGCTTTAGCTGAGGTTCCTAAGGAGGCGTAGCGCTCGAGCGTAGCTGATAGGTTCGAATCTCGTTTGTGTTTATTAGANCTTTAGCTGAGGTTCCTAAGGAGGCGTAGCGCTCGAGCGTAGCTGATAGGTTCGAATCTCGTTTGTGTTTATTAGAGTTCTTTTTTATATTACCGAAACTGTAACTAGAGCCAAAGAAATCTTTTTTGTTTCACCAACCAAATCTTTGTTTGGGGCAATCAAATAAGAAGAACAAAATTATATGGTTTCAACAACAAAATGTTTCATTGCCCCTATACAAACACATAATTAGGCTACGCCAAATANGAACAAAATTATATGGTTTCAACAACAAAATGTTTCATTGCCCCTATACAAACACATAATTAGGCTACGCCAAATAAATTTCGTTTCATTCAACAAAATCTTTTTCTGAGTGCAAGGCGACAATGTTCCGCTAGAAGCCTCCTGGGCCCGGGCGCTGCCGCTGACAGACGCCGCTCATCCGTCCCTCGTAGAGGCAGAGGAGGCAGGAGAATATTCTAATTTCCAAGGCGTCGCGTGGGGNCATCCGTCCCTCGTAGAGGCAGAGGAGGCAGGAGAATATTCTAATTTCCAAGGCGTCGCGTGGGGGTGCAGGCCACAGCCGGTGTCGTGGCGCCGGTTAGGCCTGGGTGGAAGGGGGTCGCCGAGGCGGTAAGGGGGAGCGAGGGAAGCAGGGAAATGGAAATGGTGGCAGCAGTTCTGCGAAACGAAGCGCTGCGGCAGAAGGGAACGTGTCCTTGTGTTTGTGCGCGCCGGGGCGAAAACGAAAGTTGTGAAGTCCCGCGAACGGAGCGCGAGTCGGCGGCAAGCGAGTGCAACGAGACAATTCCGACTGAGGCAGCTCATCAAGTCGTCGTTATTTACTCCGATCTCCCCTGGTAGGCACTCGTGCACAAACGTCTGCATGGCAACACATCTGAGGGTGTTAGATACCAAACTATTAATAATGATACATTTTTTTTACCAAACATTGTTCAACTTGTACACTTTGTATGCAATGACATTTTCCTTGAATAAAAAAAATTTGCACGTTATATGTTTTGAATAATTTGATCTCAAATGAGAAATTTTTCTGTTTTGCTGCAGTCAAAATAACAAATACCAACTAAGTTGTACACATGAAAAAAATGTACAGTGTAAACTAATGCCGTGGGCTACCACTTGACATACATATATTTTAAATTTTTTTAAAATGCACGAACTGGTATTTAGTGATTCAATATATTTTTTTATATTTAACAATTTTTTTATACATATGGCTTGTTTTTTGGTAATTACATATGTGCCACGCGGTAGCGCATGGCATTACTTTACTTTGTAAATTGTTTCATCTGTAGAACTTAGTTAGTATTTGTTACTACGGTTTCAGCAAAACAGAAAAACTCTGTATTTGACATCAAATTATTCCGAAGTATAAAAAGTTTAAAGATTTTTTTATTTGAGGGAAATGCTGACATATACAATGCGTACAAGTCAAACAATTTTTGGTACAAATATAAAATTATGATTTCGTTAGTCGAAAACTATTTAAGGTCAAATGATGGCACACTCGTGGTAAGCGTCTAATAAATCAAATTGAAGGAATATAATAATCATTATAATATACGTTTTTGGAAAACATTATTATTAGTTAATCACTCGTACCTGTAATCTTGTTTCAACTGGCATTAAGACTACAGGACTATAACTCGTGAGACAAGAGAGTAATTGGGAAATACGGAACAGAAGGAA
Organism: Clitarchus hookeri; assembly: GCA_002778355.1. Taxonomy (NCBI): domain Eukaryota; kingdom Metazoa; phylum Arthropoda; class Insecta; order Phasmatodea; family Phasmatidae; genus Clitarchus; species Clitarchus hookeri. Next base: position 509,579 of record NQII01000221.1, on the reverse strand, counting down.
GTGAGGGGCAAGTGCGTGATCACTCTACTCATCACGAAAAAACAGTGAATTCCTAAATGTTAAATACTACGATTCGGCACAGTTAAATTTGATGAGAACTTTAGGAAATGATCCTACAATCCATAAACTTTTAATGCCACCCACTAATCCATATCCGATCTTACATATCTTTACAACAGAACCATTTCAAAGAGGAAATAAAGTATGAAAATTGTATTCAATAGTGTAATGTTGTGGAAAGCGCTTAAATAAATTTTTTCCACGAAATACATTATAGCATGTTGATTTATTTTGAAGTATTACAAAATAACTTGGCCTAAAATATTTAGCCTAAAGACACCTGGCCTAAAATATTTAGTCTAAAGATACTTGGCCTAAAATATTTAGCCTAATTTTGGACCAAATAGTTTTAGGCCAAGTGGTGGGTATGCGTTATTTGCACTTGTCTGTATTTACTATTATCATTGTTCGCATGTTTAAAAACTCGTTTTGGCTTCTTTTGTGTCGTTCGGTGTCTTTTGTCTCTTTTTGTTTGTTTATTATTGACTTAATATCATACTGCAGAATTTTCTGTGTATGTTATTTACATATTTGTTGAAAACACCTAACCGTGGCTTGTTTTTTTGTGTGTATGTGTTTTGATGTCATATGATTTCGCGACGTACAAAGGGCGTATGTCCACTCAGTCCATTACCTCAGCTGCAAAAAAAATTCTAATATCTTACCTATACTGTTGTAACACATAACTTATTATCGTAAACATACGCCACTTCAAATACAGAATTATACATTAATAGAAAGTTTTCTTCAGCCGAACAAAATATTATTTTAATATTGTGAATTAAATACAAATAAATTGTTAAAAAAAGCTTGCCTGAAATCCAAAAATAAGTGTATTCGATTAAAGCAGATTTAACTTCATAACGGTTCGGTANTTTCATATGATTTCGCGACGTACAAAGGGCGTATGTCCACTCAGTCCATTACCTCAGCTGCAAAAAAAATTCAAATATCTTACCTATACTGTTGTAACACATAACTTATTATCGTAAACATACGCCACTTCAAATACAGAATTATACATTTATAGAAAGTTTTCTTCAGCCGAACAAAATATTATTTTAATATTGTGAATTAAATACAAATAAATCGTTAAAAAAAGCTTGCCTGAAATCCAAAAATAAGTGTATTCGATTAAAGCAGATTTAACTTCATAACGGTTCGGTNCGTTAAAAAAAGCTTGCCTGAAATCCAAAAATAAGTGTATTCGATTAAAGCAGATTTAACTTCATAACGGTTCGGTAGAACGAATCAAATTCTCTTTAGTTAATATTATATTTGGCAGTTCCTTGGAGCTATTTAAACAAGCAGTTTGTTGACCCAATCATTTCTTTCTTTAGGTTTGTTTTGTAGACGTGCAGAAACATATGACCCCCCCCCTTCCCCACCACACCCATCTACCTCCATAATAACTAAGTTGAAGATGTTTTATAGCAGTAGCACTATATTACTTTCTAGTGAAAGACAAATTAAGAAAGCGCTCTCTAGTTCCACAATGGATCGCCGTTTTATGTTATTTCCGTGGAATGAATATGTACTTTCCAGTGAATGAATGTGTAATTTTTAAAACACGTTGAAATATATTATTGAATTTAAGTTTTTTTTTAGGTATTGCTTTTTAATGTGCATACTTTATAGTCAGGATGCTGAAGGTAAACGGCTTATATTAAATAGAACTATAACAAGAATTGCCAGTATAAATAATTAGCCTACTTTCTTCTAAACATGTATTCAAGTAATTTTGATTAAGTAAACGAAGACGTAGATAAAAGGAACATGTGTGTTAAAAAAAAAAGTCTTCACAGAAGCAATTTCTCACAACGGTTGATATTGATCGATCGAATAGTTCCTGTGTTACTGTGTTACAATGTTTTGGTGGCGGTATCTTCTGAAATGGCGGATGACTGCAGCAATAGTGAGTTTAGTGCACTCGCTACGTACGTCGGTACACGAAGATTAGTTAAATTAGTTTAATGGTTAGAGAGGCACGACTTTTAATAACACAAGAACAACATTGCTGTTCTTAAAATAAGAGACAACTTTATAAAAATATCGCGTTGCCTTCCATATTACTGTATATGGTATATTCGCGGTATCTCACACTTTTTGAATCAGCTCTCTGAAAAATTACCCCATGTATAACGTGTCTGGTTATTTCCTAAATATGTCACGTATCAGAAGCTTTTTATACGCCTGTTAACGTAAAAGTATTTTATTTTTCGTTATTTGAACTTTTAACTTATATTTTATCTATAAGTTATAGTATTTCATAGATACACTTAAGAGCCAAAAAAGCTGGTACACCTGCCTAATATCGTGAAGGGCCCCCGCGAGCACGCAGAAGTGCCGCAAGACGACGTGGCATGGACTTGACTAATGACTGAAGATATGCAGGAGNGGGCCCCCGCGAGCACGCAGAAGTGCCGCAAGACGACGTGGCATGGACTTGACTAATGACTGAAGATATGCAGGAGGCAATTCACACCATGAATCCTGCACGGCAGTCCACAAATCCAATCTGCGCCAATTTTAAAAAGGGTTGCACGTCTGTCACGTTTAATAATTCTCGTCAGTCGTCGTTTGTCCCGTTCTTTCACGATCTTTTTCCGGCCACGGCGATGTCGAAGATGTGATGCTTTACCGGATTCCCGATATTCACGGTACACTCGTGAAATGGTCGTACGCGAACATCCAAATGTTATCGCTACCTCGGAGATGCTATGTCCCATCTCTCGTGCGCCGACTGTAACACCACGTTCAAACTCACTTAAATGTTGATAACCTGTCATTGTAGCAGCAGTAGCCGATGTAGCTGCCGACCGCATCGCGTTACTCTGATTGGTTCCATACCTCTGGTATTTGCACGCCTATGCCAGTTTTTTTGGCTCTTCAGTGTAATTAATATTAATAAAATGAGAGAGCTAATAGATAGGTGTGTTGCCAAGTAAGAAACAGTTCTAATTCTGAATATTATTAAACTGGTTGCACACGAATGGGGTGCGTTGTCCCTTTGCTGTAGTTTTATAGACTTTGTTAACCATTGTTTGTATGAGTCGGAGTGGTAGCCTGAAAGAAGAACTTTAGCAAGGCTTCACGAAAGTTAGAAGTTACCACGAGTGTACTATACATGCAAATGTAGTGGGTATAATTTGAGGAGGAATAGCGATGATATGTTCACGTTTAAATTTCAGATAACATCTTTCTACGTGGCCCATCAAGGAAGTTATCAAATCGTGCATTTTACGCACACCAGCGTGCCGAGTTGGATTCCATTCCGTTTCATTACCTTTATATATATATATATCGTATGCAACACAAATTATGAGGCAGTCAACTAGGAAATAAGTAAATTAATCATTTTAAATTTACTTAATTCATGCTGTCTGTAATAATATATTTGTCGTGCTTATTTGTGGGTTTCGTTTCGGCAATTTCTGAAATATGATATTAAAAGGTTTGATACTCCAGGCGGCGCTAACTTGTAACTTGGCGGGCAAAATCAACAAATGACAAAATTTCATGGTCACAAAGGTTTTGCCAGCATACGGAGTCTTGTTAAAACGAATATAATTCTTCGGTGTATATGAACTATAGTACTGAACTATAATATTTACATGGTCACAATTTTGAAAATACGTGCCTGAAAAACTAAAATCTCATAGATTATGTTTAGAGTGACTTACCACAACAGTATTCGTGCGCCAAATTTTAGCGGCAATCAGGTAAAAAGTTTTGGATATACGATGTAAACCTTTCTTAATTCAAGTGGTAATATCCCACAGAGTGGCGGACAGAAGAAGCAGTGAATTAACACATTTATTGGTCTCAAGAGTATTGTCAGTCTAACAAGTTTAGTTCGTAATGGTCAAACGATTTGGTAGCTATTACATTATAACCTAAATATATATTGTCACAATTTTGGAAAAGAGTGCTTGATACAATAGAATTATATAAGTTTAAAATGTGTTACCATACCATTACTTGCGTGACAAATTTGAAAGGAATCGGATGAGTAGTTCCCGATGTATAACAGCTTTATTTCTAAGTGGCGCAATCTTCTAACATGGAGGACCAATGAGAACACGAGTAACTGAACTAGACGTTGATTACGTGGACTGTCAACATGCCCCATGTTGGTTCAGATCAGTCGAATGGTTTCTGAGATATGGCATAGGTCCCAAAAAATTTAAATGCTTCCAGTTTTAAAATGAGCATTCGATTCGGGTGTCCTTACTAAGTGCAGTAAGTATGTCGAGATTAATCAAAAATAATGCACGGATTTAAAGATTTTTAGAGGGACACACATATACTAGGGTCCATTATGTTGGTATTCTATATTTTATTACAACCTAATACATTACTGAACAAAAGTTGCCAATACATGACAACATTGCCAGGCTTTCTCGCAGGAATGCGCAAGATGTCCTTTGTTTGTCTCTATCGGTTAAGTTAAATAATGGAAAATTGTCATTATTTTTTTACTAGTTTGATCTGAAAATGGTTTATTTAGGTGTGGTTATATATTTTAAACATTGCTACTAACAGTGCGTGCAGTACAAGTGCACAATTACTACACAGCGTGGATTGGGATGAGTGCTTATTAATCATGTGTTTACAATTACTGCGCGTTACAGTGCCATAAACGTAACCTACGGATATTAAAACATAATCTATCGATACATCTACGCTTATACGCTTTAAAAAGTTAGCATTCTTGGAGTTTCATAAACCCGGAAAATGGGATTTTATAAGAGGTTGCGTCATGGCGATCGTCTACGACCTACTCCCATATAATTTTTTTATATTAAAAAGTTATTAGGAGGGGACGTACAGACGCGAATACAAACAGACATTCCTCCGACCTTATAAGTCTATCTTTCCGAGGGAAGAAGGCTTGAAAACGATACTCAAACCCATAGCTTATCCGGGCTTCGGCATCTTGTTACGCATATACGAAAAAAGTGGGATGCCTCATTGGGTGGGCCAATGAACTCTAATGAACAGTTTCGTCAGTGGAAAACATGAAAACTGTTTTAACTTGCGGGAGTTGCACTCACGAGTATGGTTATAGTGGGAGCGAGAGGACGGGCGTGCGACGGCATAGTGCCACGGCCAACTCGATAATTACAGCATGTGGGTCGCCGAAGACGCGTGATCACCTCACTCAAGCCGTATAAATAGACTCTGTTCGGCACGAGCAGTTAATTGGTGCACTGATGGGAGGCGGAAAGCTAGTAGCAGTGGCGGGTGGACTTGGCTCATTGAGGCTCACCGCAGTCACGGAGAACGGTTCCATATTGTTTGAAAATCCGTATTATATCGCTCACTGCTTACCACTCCCCTCCCTTTATAACAAAGAGATCGCCTGGCGTTTGGAGCAATTATACTTAATTTTGTATAGACCGTTCAAGGTTAATTGAGTACTTTCGAAAGCCCTGCCCAGCATCTACTTTTCTGCCAACTTTGTATTCTTCATCCATATGTAAAATTAACATTTCAATGGTCTACTCACATTATTCCTGCATCGATCAAATGTGATTTTCAAACTGTCAGAAACATATTTATGCTATTAACATGCCAGCTATGTAGATAAAACAAACAGAAACTTGATCAAGTAAGTTTAAGTGTGAACAAATTTGAACATCACGCCCGTTAGTTCGACGTCAAGACACGAACCTACTTTTCGTAAATGGCTGAAATTTTACGGTGAATATTTCAATCAGTGCTTACGTTAACATAAATGCAAATCCAGGAGAAAATAATTTTTCAAATGTTTATTCCTAAAGTGCTTGCTTAACATAGCTTACAGTTGTTACGAAGTGCTTGCACATGAGGAAACTAAAAAAAAATTTAATGGCTTCAAAATATGTGGTGCTTCACAAAAACATCATGTTAAGCATACGTTTAAGCAAACTGTTCCCGTCTCGAAAGCAATTTCAGCGTGAATGAGAAGTCGGCTGAATTACCCGAGTGATAAGACCTGTAGTTCCCGGCCGACCTCAACACTGGCTGAGGCGAAGCAATGTGTAGGCGAAGAGGAGACAGAATTTAGGAATCAGGTAAGGTGACGTGAGTACCACGAAAGACCCCACGGGCTATTGCAACGTCCGTCACGTTTCCACGTTCAAAACTTTCATTTCAGGATCCCCGCAGGGTCGAACCCTATTCGCATTGGTAGAAGACTGTCGCGCTTATTTCACAGCCACTTGGGCTCCTAGCTACTGATGCATTACGCAAATTTTAATGTTATCTGAATTAAAAAATAACACCACGAGATACAAACCGCTACGAAGACATTAACTTTATTTTAGCTATAAATCAATTAGTTACTAGAGCAATGAATAGCTAATCCGTTCTCTCAAAACTGTTATCCATCGTTTTGCCTAAAATGCTGGCGAAACGCGTGTTAAGCGAAACGACTTTAGGCAAAACGCTAGAACCACCTAAAAAAAGTGCCAACCTTTGTTAACATATTAAAACTATATGCGTTTCCTGTACTTCCTATGACAGTGCGCCATTAGAAGTTGCGATAATCGTGATCAAGGAGACAGGAAAATTAGATACAGTGGAACCTCCTCATTACAGAGGGCCTCTAATCAACTAATTACTCGGTGCTCATAAACTTAGTCATGACGGGGTGCCCTGATTACTCGCTATAAGAGTAACACCTCAGCGATCACGGCAACGGGCGAATCCCACGAGGAGTACTGTTATCAGAGTTCCTGGGCGCCTGACACTCACTATTTAAAGCTATAAGAGACAAAGAGTACAAGAACCAGGTCTTCTGAATCTGAAGCTGGTCGGTAGGTTTTAACTTCCACTTTCCCGCCTAAAGGCTACGAATTTTTCAGCAGTCACAGGAGTAGTTCGGTTTTTGTAGTTCTTTGAAATTTGAGCCTTTCTTGTGACACATGTCGATATAGTGTTATGAAGGCAACGAAAATACCGTAGCAAATATTTTCTATGGTGTGTAAAATTAAGTATTCAGTTGTGCCCATCACCCCCAGATACTATGACGCTATAATCATAACCCCCCCCCCCCC
>NQII01000221.1:455239-500884 GCA_002778355.1 Clitarchus hookeri | reverse complement strand
CCCCGCCTCGCGCACTTCGCTGGCGCCTACGAGACGGCACGTGGAACAACCAGCAGGTGGAAAATTTCGGGACACGTGGAGCTGAAGCGAAGGCCTCCCCCCCCACACCCCCTTCATCTTCGTACGCCTCTAGCCGCCGGGAGATCTGTTGAGAGTGCAGGGCTTTCTTGAGTCATCAGCAAATAATCCGGTGTAGTTCGCCTGAACGCAGTAAATACGCACCACGGAAGTATCGCTGACGACAGTAGGTATTATCCCCCCCGCCAAACCTTCAGAAACTAGGACACGTGTGTTGGAAGGCTTGGTTAGGCGTCTTCCACTTCACCCCTCTCACCCCCTTCCCTCCCCTACAAGGCGCCACGTGCCGCCGATTCAGGGCAGCGGCTGGCGTGTATAAAAAGCCCTTTCCAAGAATAGGAGGGGGTCAGGAATATCGGGTACGTCAGGCAGTCATATCGGGGCAGTTGTTAGTTCATCTTCACCGCCGAGAGACGTCAGTTCGAGCAGAGAGTAAGTTAGTACAACAGTTACTAATACCGGGATATCGGGACCCGGCCACGTCCGTCAGCCGCATCATTAAGGGGTCAGTAATATAAAAACAGTTGATCATCACCGGGCCGCGGGGAGAGTTGCGTGAGTACGAGTCCGAACAGCAGTCCAGGGAAACGCAGCACCGGCGGGCCTGCTTCCAAGGCCTACCACTTCGCTGGAACTCATTCCCAGATGACAGCCTACCCACACTCAACAAGAGTTAAGTATGACAATCACCGTCACGAGAAGCCCACTCAACCAAGAATTCGCCCAGTAAATCCGAGTAACCAAACTAGCACAGTACCGCACCTCTCAAGTGTTGATGTTGTGTATTTGTGAATATAGACACGAGACAATATATTCGTACTTCAAAATACCACAGTCATAGTCTACCTCATTACCAAACCTGCAACCTCCACGCACCTTATAGTCGGTGCCTGGGGGACATTAACTCTGACCATATAAGCCACCATGTCTTCCACAGTTGCGGTACATGAGTCGTCGTTAATGCTATGCTGTGGAAGTAGGATAATGACAAATTTTANACCATGTCTTCCACAGTTGCGGTACATGAGTCGTCGTTAATGCTATGCTGTGGAAGTAGGATAATGACAAATTTTAAATTGTTATTAATAGCGTTTAGTGTATTAATTAACGAATATCTTGTAGAAAACAAATGACTAAACACTGTTTTAATACATTTGATATTTTACTGTGACACAAGTACAAGGGCAAATGCATGATACTCTGCTACACTATTCATAGATCACTGAGATCTTGAGTCCAGCTTTTATAAAACTGAATGTCCTCTTCGTGCTACCTGTAAGACGTTTTCATGAAGTTTTGTGAAGTTCAGTGGGTGCAGTTATTTTTTCTTCCCGAATAGGAGCTAGGCCGTTCCGGGTGATTCTTTAGCCACAGTCTGTTTCGGAAAATTCGTTTTCCATAAATTCCTTAACTTGGTAAAATGTTTGAAAACAGTTATGTTTAAGAGCAACTTTTAAGGAAAAGAAATTAATGGAAATTAATTTTATTTTAGTGCTATTGCTTAAGAGTGATACCTCAGGTCTGGAAGAAAATCATTCTCACTGCCATCGTAGAGTTTAAGTACACACTTTTTACACGCTTAGTAATCCTACCAGGTTCAACAGCAGCATATTAAAAACGGAAGCAGCATCTTGCGAAACTCTTGAGGCCAGAAGAAAATTTGTACTTCAACTTTATGGTGGCAGTGAGAATGTATTTTCTCCTAGATTTCATATAAAACCACACGGAAAAATTTATTTTTAATTTGGCTTGCTTTCCTCTAACGTACTTTTCCCTTCAATTTCACTGTTTTAAAACATATCACCAAAAAAAAAAAATTGATGGAAACGAATCTGCGACACAGACTAGAACTCTTAATTCGCTCAAATAAAATACCTTAGGGTTTCACGAAATTTCATATAAATGTTTTAAATGATTCACAAAGAGATTAGCTGTAGGAAATGTAAAGTTTTCAGTGATATCCAAACATTGTAGTGGAATTTTCTGCTTTAGTTATGAAAATGATCTAAAACAAGAATAATATGATAATCTTGTCAATATACAGTTATAAAAATTCTTACGTAACACTTACAACACTGAGAAAAAATTGAATAAGTATGCAGTATACTGTCGTTTGATTTTCTACAGACTGTTACAAGATTTTATATAGTTTATAAGTAGGAACGTGCAAAATTCGCGGTATTATATAAGGAAAGACTGAACTACAAGTTTACTGTAGGTTTGACCGACTTCAGTCACTGTCCGGAAATATGTCTGGCACGCCTCGGAAAACTCTTGAGCCAGTAATATTAGTTCCGCGATGGAGTAGCCAATCTCTTTTAAGGATATCAGGTAGGTGGGTAACGTTTATTGAAGTACAGTAGCCAATGAAACCACGGAACGTGCTCTCTTGTTTATAAGGCAATGCAATCTCTCCTGTCACCGAAAGATAATGCGAATTTTGGTCGTCTGTATTTATGAGCTATTTATAATTTTTGGCAGTTGTAAATTGCTTAACCTATATGCGCACAACATATCAGAAAATGTGCTTTAAAATAAGATAAGGACATGAGCTATTTGTCAAACATTTTCGCTGAGATTTGATGTTATAAAAAATGAGAAACTAAATATTGAAATTATTTATCCCCATAGCTCATAGATGGCAAGCAAACCTTGTACAAAATTGTTGGAACTTTTAAAATGTTGAAGATTAATATTAGTAAAAATGTTTTCGTTAAGATACATACCAAGCCAGGTTATTTAAAAAAATATATATTTTTGGCACAATATTTAATTGGGTGGTCTCAGGATGGTGAAAGGGTGTTTTGGAAAACAATTGTAATTAGAAAATAAAATGTGTTCCAGCTCTCCTTGATATGATTTCCTTATATGATCGTTTTATCAGTATTACTATATGGCCTATATAATAAATAAGCAAAGCTATGAAAGTGATGAAAAAATGCGAATTAGGGGGCGAAAAGACTCTTCTGCGTGCCAACTGGAATGCGACAATACATTTGTCTAAGCCTACTTACAGCTACTTAGCCCTACTTCTTTCAACATTCCTTTCTTGTTCCTTTCATTCGATCCACTCGTGTTTCTATTCCCAATTAAAAAGGCACATTTTTGAAAGCAATTTTCCTCTCCTCTTTTAAAGTGTCTATGACTCGTGTGTCTATTTCCAATAAAAAACGAACATTTTTAAGAACAACCTTCCTCTGTCCTTTTGAAATTTCTATCAACCCCATTTTTGGCACCCCCAAGTATTCCATAATATTTTTTCACTGTAAAAAATATTATAAATTATACTGAGAAGTTCATTGTAAATCTATACATTTTTGTAAAAAAAAAAAAAAAACTATATTATTCCTTGTAAAACATGTTCTTTGTAACGTTACAGCAGTGAGTACAGCAGCCGCGTGTGCAGTACCTCCACAAAAAAGTTTTTACTGAACATAAATATATTCAACTCGCGAAATTAAAGTTACAAACTAATCGTTCCGTGAAAGTCATTTCACTTTCAACAAGTGAATGTGTCTACGAATGTCATGTTATTAAATAATACTCATTGAACTGGAAAAGGAAGACATTGTATAAGGGGGGGGGGGGGGTTTTTTGTTGTGACATTATTTTGCGTGTAAAAAGCTGCACTGCCTTTCACCTCACTTTCTTATGAATGAAGGCTTTTACGATTGTGCGACGTGGGTACGCCTTTGACAAGCAGATAAGCCGAAGTTATCTCAAAAAGCTGAAGACAACTTGGAGGCAACTATGAGGACGGCGATAAAGTTCGAAACATTAATGTGGATGCTTTCATGGGCGCAGACTTCTTGTTTCCATAAGATGTGTAAGTCCCAAACTTTGTGTGACGGTGCCCATGTTCATTTCAATGTTATAGCTCTCTCCTCTTTCTCTCTCTCTCTCATAATGTGCGTTTTATACTTGTGCGTGCAGTTATACTTGTGCATGCGTGTGTACCACTTATTTCNTCTCTCTCTCTCATAATGTGCGTTTTATACTTGTGCGTGCAGTTATACTTGTGCATGCGTGTGTACCACTTATTTCAAGGTTTTAAATATTAAGATAAAATAATTTGCACTGAAAATGTGGGTTTTTTTTGTTATGTAATGATTTATGAACAAGACATATTTTGAAAAGAATAATGCAAGAAGTCTTCCGTAAGTTATAAATAGGTACTTATTACAAGCTGAAGTAGTGACCAACCACTGTTTATCAACCGAAGGGGACGACGCCACTGCTATATGCTCAATAATGTTCATGTCTGGTGATTTAGGTGGCCAATGGAAGTGTATAAAGTCATAAGAGTGTTCCTGGNGATATGCTCAATAATGTTCATGTCTGGTGATTTAGGTGGCCAATGGAAGTGTATAAAGTCATAAGAGTGTTCCTGGAGCCACTCGGTAGCAACTCTCGACGTGTGGGGTGTCGCATTGCCCTGCTGGAATTGTCCACGTCCGTCGGAATGCACAATGGACATGAATGGGTGCAGGTGATCGGACAGGATGCTTACGTATCTGTCACCTGTCAGAGTCGTATCTAGACGTATCAGGGGTCCCATTTCACGCCAACTGCACACGCCCCATACCATGACAGAGCCTCCACCAGCTTGACCAGTCCCCTGTTGACATGTAGGGTCCATGGATTCATGAGGATGTCTCCATACCTGTACACGTCCATCCGCCCGATGCAATTGGAAACGAGACTCGTCAGACCAGGCAACGTGTTTCCAGTCATCAACAGTCCAATGTCGGTGTTGGCGGGTCCAGGTGAGGCGTAAAGCTTTGTGTCGTGCAGTCAACAACGATACACGAGTGGGCCTTCGGCTCTTGTTGATGCCCCAGCATTGAAATCTGCGCCAATTTGAGACAGGGTTGCGCGTCTGTCACGTTTAATGATTCTCATCAGTTCGTCGTTTGTCCCGTTCGTTCACGATCTTTTTCCGGCCGTAGCGATGTCGAAGATTTGATGTTTTACCGGATTCCTGATATTCACGGTACACTCGTGAAATGGTCGTACGCGAAAATCCACATTTTATCGCTACCTCGGAGATGCTATGTCCCATCTCTCGTGCGCCGACTATAACGCCACGTTCAAACTCACTTAAATCTTGATAACATGCCGTTGTAGCAGCAGTAACCGATCTAGCAACTTTTCCAGACGCTTGTTATCTTATATAGGCGCTGCCGACCGCATCGCGTTACTCTGTTTTGAGGCAGAAGTAAGAACGGCTTGCATTGGAACTGCACCCAACTGTATATCATACTGAGCTCTTCAAAAAAGTACACACACTACTGCATTTTTCCACAAAAAGTAATATTTATTTTACATATGAAAGAAAACTGCATGTATTTTGTGACACTGTCAAATATTTTGGTAGAATTTCCTTTTTAAGATGTTAAAAGTTTAGTAGTAAAAGATTTTGTAATCAAAATTCAAACGTATTTCGACTTCAGATGCTTCATAAATCACATTCTGCAACAAAACCTTCGTCAAGTAGGATAATCATAATGAATATGGTTGCATTAATAACATTTTCGTACTAATGTCAAAAATACTTTTTTAAAATTGATTTTATGCATATTCATTGCAGTTATAAAAATGACTTTCATGGCTAACGTAAGAGTGGTTAAAATTAATTATTTAAAATATCTGTAAACTTTATTACTTATTTTTAATTACATTTAATTAGAGTAATTACTATGATAGTTTTTTGATGAAGGGTTTTTTCTTTGCAAAACATGTTTTCTGAAGCAACCAAACGTAAATACATGCTAAAATTAGAAAAAAAAATTCCCGTTAATTAATTTTTTTTCAACATTTAAATACATTAATTCTAGCAAACTGCTTTCAAGTGTTACATGATACATGCATTATTCTTCCATGTGCAACGTAAATCTTATTTTACTGACAATTTTGGTAGTGTGTGTACTACTTTTCAATGAGCTATGCGTTTCAATGCGTTTGTACAGTCAGCTCCAGTGTTCCGTTATAAGACACTTTACATCTACCTTAATTAGCATCTGTAGTTGAGAATATTGAGACATCGCGCCCACGTGGCGAGAAGGCCAGGTAGCCTACGGTTCGAGACCTACTCTCCCCATCACTAAACCATTTTTGAACTCAAGTGTTTTAATTCAAATAATTCGGGGCCCTCCGTAGTCATGAGATGTCGTCTTTAGCACTTGGGACCTGAAACCGTAAATCTGACTTTATTTTTTTCTTCCGAGCCTTGAAGCACATCCAATACATTTCCCCGCTGTGGTTTATAACATTGTCCACAACATTCTGTTTGTTCACTACATTTTCTGTAAGAAGTGTATGAAACTTGGATCTGACAAAAGGGCTGAACCGGGAGTAATTATGGGTTATGTTATTATTCGCCCATCCCCCCTCCCGGTTACGTGGCGCATTCAGTCTTCGTTACATTGATTGATACACGTGCCAGTTTCAACTGCTTGCTCGACAGCTGAATTTGCCCAGTTTCGCCGCCGCATGAACTGTTTCAGTGGAGGGCACAATATTTATATGGCGCCTTACGCCACACTGTAGTTCTCAGCTGTCCAAGGAAAGACCACAGGAGCAAGACCAACAGTTTTTGGACTGACTGTGAGATCATATTAGAACTCATTTCCACACGCCTTTTACATCTATAAAACGACGCAGTGAGTGAGTGAAGAAATTTGGGTGGCTCCTAGCATCGAGGTCTTGAGAGACGACGAGGGTGAAGTGGGGTGAGTATGTAACAGCTCCGGAATGCAAGCATGGAGGAAATTGGAGATCCCCGAGAAAACCTGCGTTCCCGCATCGTCCGGCACAATTCCCACATGCAAAAATTCGGGAGCTGCCTCGTCAGGAATCGAACCAGGTTCGCCTAGGTGGGAATCGAGTTGTCTAACCACTACACCACCGCGGCCGCCAACGACGTAGCGAATAACAACGCAGTGAATAACACTGTATCTTGATAGCTTAACATAAATGTTATAAAACATTTTGTTCTCATCAGTTTGCAAAGTCGATTTGGGTTTATATCTAGAACGCTAAAGAATTTTTTAAAAATATTTTTTGTTATTATCTTTGGTAATATTTGATTTGGCGTAAGTTTCATTTTATTCATAATTTTCGCCAAATTATTATAGAATATAAATATTTTTGTTGTGTTGAAAATGTATAAAACGAAGTTTCTCTGAAGATACGCAGTGCTGAACCTCTGGTCTTTAGCTGTGATTGTATCAACACCATCTCATGCCGAGCACTCCCACTGGTAGTATGATCAGTTTTTAGTTTAACTTAAGGAATAACAACAGCATCATGTGCTTATAACTTGTTGCATTCGTGAGCACACGTGACTAATGATCTATTGTTAAGTTTTATGATAGATACCAAGCTTATTCAAAGTGATACATTCCTCAGAGCCTAACTGAAAATGAAATCGTGGGGGAAATGGCAGTACAATTCTGAAAACGTGTTAATTCCAACACTTTTTGTACATACAGCACAACAAACCCTCCGATAATGGATGATGGCCATAATTAGCATGACTGGTAATGCTGTCACGCTTCGTCGGTCGTTGTAAACGATGTGGAAAACTACCCTCGTAATTATACAGTCATTCTCACTGATCTTTATAATATTTGGTTCACGGTTAGTTGAATATTTTTAAAATCAACTTTGGAAAAATGTCTTGCCCAGTAAACAACGGCGGATACATACAATAATACTAATCAGGAAATTCAGTAGTCTCTATATGTCTTGACGTCTTGTTAAAAGTGAAGGGTTTAAATCTGTTGCCCCTTCTATTGGTTTCATTCTAAGTGTTACGTATTAGATTTGTCTTATTAATTACGAAATAACTTTTCTAAAAATCACATATAATTACTTCATCGGCGCATATATAAGAAGATTCCATTGTTAATTTTTATGTGACGGAAGAATATACGATGGGCAGACGGAAATTATAGGTAGATTTGTCAGTGTTCAGTCAACAGTAAAATATAACAAACACTCGATTACTTTTCATATTACCTATACTGACATGTTTTACAATTTTATTACTGGCATCGCCCGATATATATAAAAATGAATGTTACTGAGATTTTATTTATCTAGCTCATATGGTGTTCATTAAAGCTTCCCGCTTTTATGTATGTCAATTTATTTAAATATGACACGGATCAAAAATATGTCTAACTTATTCGTGTAGAAGAAGTAGAGTCATCTGCCTTGGCCGGAATTCAAATCCAGGGCCCCTCGTACGGAGAGCCATAACTGAATTACGTTACAACCGTCACCTAACCTTGAAACATACAATATAGTAGTTGATAGCTGGACAGTTATTTCTTATTTTCATAAATCAATCATACCATTCAAAATTGCCATACATGCAACAGTATTTAAATTTATGAATATTAATATGCACAATAAAAGCAATCGCCGGAGATGGGCGTTTGACATTTTACGCAGAACGCTTCGCCGTTATATAATATTGCTCTTTGGCCACTTGTCTGAAAGATCGCTGTGATAAGTCATCTAAATAACTCTATTTAAATACATGCGATTTCCATTCTTTTGTTACTATTCTCTTTCCGTGTACATACCTACTGATCAAAATCATCACCAGTGCGAAATGTTACTCAGTGGTAACTGTACTGTATTAAATTACGCACGGGCGTAACTGTGACGGTGACTTATTCAGCCCTACTGCTGTTCCGCGTAATACTGTGAACGCGGACGGTGAAATATAAAGAACTCCGTAAGCTCTATCCACACAGTAAAGTAATTACATGAAATGAAATAAAGTCGAGCGAGAGGAAAGGCTAAAAGGCATGTCATTAGCTTAATCTCTTTCCCACCCCGGTGCCGATTTCCACCCACGGAACCTAGCCTCCTCTCCGGGGTAATTTCATTCGTGACCGAGGCGTGCCCAATCCGAGATCGCAGTCTGCAGTGTGAGACGAAATGATTAAACAGAATTGAAGCTATCGACACAGCGAAGCTTCAATTAAACTACATCTTAAGATTCGAACTGTAAATGTAAATACAAGCAGGCAAACTTCCAACTTTTTTTTATTTTGTGTTGATCATGGCTTGAGGACGTTCTTCTTAAGCCACATACAGCTAATAAAAATGATACCACAGTTAACAAATCTAAACCACGAGAATTTTTTTATAGAGGGACACCCGGAACAGTAAAACATGAACTTTACAAAAGTCACTATTTAATCGAATACGTTTAAAACGACACAACAACAGCTTAGCACTTGCCTATAAATCAAAGTACAAGCATTTTAAGTGGCAAATTTATGCGGAATTTGTAACTTGAAAGCTTTTAATTTGACTTTTCTTTCAGTAACCATTTTCTGCTTCGACCTTTCTTTCACTTCTGAAGTAAGGGGTCTTACGTTCTACGTCTGTGTACGGAAAATACTAAAGGTGACCTGACTTGATTGCAGGGAACAGTAGCGCAGCATCATTTTAATCTGAGCAGGGTAGTGGCAGATACAGATACCATCACTCTTGGTCTTGTTTTCATGTTAAAAGATTTATTATAGGCCCACTGACTTCTTTGTTTTCATTATTTGTCAATCCAGTACTGAAAATTCCTTCTAACACTATTCTAACACGACCATGTCAAGACACAGAGGTCAGTATGAAAATGACCGTAATGTTCTTTTTAATATTAATATTTTGTCTGTAATTATTAACTTAAAACCAAGAACCACTTGACGGCGCAGTCCTTCGTGACATGTTATATCGCTAGACTACTTTATGTAACTATTTTTAATGAAGAATTGGCACTCGTTCATGCTTAATCAGCGTCAGCTCAAAAGTCGTAGAAAACCATTTCTCCCTTTATTATAAGCTAAAAGAATACTTTTCAAAAACTGCATACATTCACATAAAATTATATTTGTAGTGGAAATTTAAGCAGAACCCTTTTAATACCAACGAGGGGGCCAATTACCCCCTTCCTTTTTGCTGCTCCCCTGACAGTGTGTCCTGAATCGTTCGGTTACAGAGTCAGTGCTCGTAAATTATAAGTTAGGTCGGGGTATAAGTTCTATCTAAGTCAATTATAAACCTTCTTATATCTTTATCGAGAAATTTGCTTTATTGGAATCTTCATTTTTCAAATTAAACATGTAAAGGGGATTTTTACTTTGAATTTTAGGCTTCTCATTGTTATCTAGTGAAAATATGGACGGCTATCAGTATAATTTAAAATTTTCTTTTGGGACCTTTCCATTAAAAATAATGTACGCAAACACTATCAGAAATTATTAAATAAGAATATTTTGAATTCGGAGCAACTATGTAGGGTGTAAAACGTATGCGTGTGGTTTTTTAATTGGCGATAGTGATTCAAACGGAATAAAGAATTCTTAAGACTGAAAGTAATATTTTGGGATTTAAAACATAATTGCTGACAAGGGTGGCTACAGATGTGACGATAACAGCAGCCACCACTAATTGTGCGTTTTATAAAATCTCTTTAATTTCAAAATGCACGTGAATATAGTAATGTTTCTATAATTTAATTTAGAATTCAAAGCATGAAAAAGAAACTATAAATCATCTTTTCCAACCATTGGATCATTTGATTATCATAACAATTTTATGTTATAGAGCATTAATTTTTTTAACAGAATACAGTGTTAAATGTAAATAAAATATTTGGAAATAAGGCGGTTGGTTACTAAAGCGTAAATTAGTTTAGTATTTCATTACACAAACCTAATAATAAATTTTACTTATATCTACGCCGGACTGAGGAAATTGTTTTCTGAAATTTAATGGAAAAGAAGTATTGTTTGTGCAGCGGTTATCTGTTTTCCTTGTTAAATGATTTTATGCAAGTTTCCAGAACTCTGCCTATAAATTTCATCATTGGTGTAAGAAAAATTATCACATATTCTCGATTGAAACTAAAAATCAGTAGCTTCTGCTCAGTGCATCAAAGTTGAAGATACAAAATATATCTTTGAAGAGGTAGATCATCCATCGTAGAGGGGTCTCAAAGGGCTTCGAAACTGAAATAATGGCAGCGACTTTTCGTGAAAGTATACCCAAATTTTGTAAGAAAATCAAGTGTTGCATATTTTACATTGAAGGGGCCAGAACAACAGAGAATACGTGAATCGTGGATAATAAGTAGTTTTGTATCTTATTATCGATCAGGAAATAAGTGCAATGACTTAATCTCACAGGCTCAATATTTGAAACTCCAGTAGTTAAGAACATTGTAAATATCANCAATATTTGAAACTCCAGTAGTTAAGAACATTGTAAATATCATCTACTCAGTCAGTATTAATGACGCCAGCGTGGCGAGTGGAACGTGAAATGTCGTATCTTCATTCATACCGACAATTGTCGTGATGGTACCTTGCTCACGCAGTTGTGATCGTTTTAATAATTGCTTCACTATATGGATAGTNGAATCGTGGATAATAAGTAGTTTTGTATCTTATTATCGATCAGGAAATAAGTGCAATGACTTAATCTCACAGGCTCGATATTTGAAAGTCCAGTAGTTAAGAACATTGTAAATATCATCTACTCAGTCAGTATTAATGACGCCAGCGTGACGAGTGGTACGTGAAATGTCGTATCTTCATTCACACCGACAATTGTCGTGATGGTACCTTGCTCACGCAGTTGTGATCGTTTTAATAATTGCTTCACTATATGGATAGTNTACCGACAATTGTCGTGATGGTACCTTGCTCACGCAGTTGTGATCGTTTTAATAATTGCTTCACTATATGGATAGTGTCTGAAATTACGTGTGATCCGAAGTTGTTGTCTAGTTCATCGTGTCACTTGATGCATTCACCAGAACAAAATACGAGCTTTGCGTGAAGGAGAAAAAAATTACTGTCTTTCTTGCGACACAGTGATAGTGGTCGCCTAACGACGGTCGAGTTATACTTATACGATATGAGGAAATACTAAGGACGGTTGATATCGAAAATAAGAGAAACTTCAATGGTGAGTACAACACAAAAGAAAATTAAATTAAAACTTCCATACTTACCTCTGAATTTCATTTCAATTTTATTCTGTGGGGGCAACAAAGTTTATTAGATTACTTGAACCAGCACGGGTTGCCCCAAAGAAATTATAAACATTTTAAGGGAACAAAATGTAATGTCCTTGCTGGTAAAGATTTCTCAAACGAATATCTCAGAATATACTTTGAATTACATTGTAATATACTTAGTGTTAAAGGTTTCTCAAACGAATATCTCAGAATATACTTTGAATTACATTGTAATATACTTAGTGTTAAAGGTTTCTCAAACGAATATCTCAGAATATACTTTGAATTACATTGTAATATACTTAGTGTTAAAGGTTTCTCAAACGAATATCTCAGAATATACTTTGAATTACATTGTAATATACATAGTGTTAAAGGTTTTTGGCGTCATTTTCAGTAAATACATTTTCTTAGGTATCTCAAAAATTAATTAAACTACGAAAAATATTGTGAAACATGTGTTACACTACGAACTCATCACCAAAACGACATATAAAGGACTCATAAGTCGCGAGTCTTTAACTACAGCGTTTTTAAAAATCATTTGCAAAGGAAAATTATAAAAAAAAGTAATTTATTAGTAATAAGTATGTACGAGTTACTTTTGTGTGTCACAGCTATAAATAACTTCCAGTTTCCGCGTACTTCTAACATAATATACTAATTTAATGTATAGGCATTCATATATTTGGGACGAAGTAGTAGCTATTAAAAAATCTGCTTAGTCTTAAGCCTTATTTACTATGGTTTAATTTTAAGTTATTGCCCCTAAGACATTTATCATTCAAATTAATAAGACATTTTCACTATTATTTTTTAAATTTTGTGAATTATTTATGACGTTACAAAAATATGAAAATTTAACAACTTAGTAAAATTATGTATATTTAAAAATATTATACTAACTGCTTTAAGATGCGTGTAAATTTCTCAGATTTTTTTCTGCAGTATTGTAAAATAAAATCCGATATTTATATACGGAGCCGTACACATTTTTCTACTAGAACTCTGAGTTAGATTTCACATGATGTTACATTACTTACAGCTGTTCGCCGTTTGTGTTAATTACCCGCTAGTACATAAAAGGTTTGGCATCTTTATGTATGAACTATTGGTTCATTAAAATCTTGGCACTTTGTTTACACTTAAGCAACTCGAAGTAATAGATCTCTAAAGTTTTTCCCATTCGTATGGCTTGCGTTTGCTGATATTAAGATCTGTGGTAATCGTCAAAAACAGTTTGCTGTGGTTACTGGAAACTTTGCGTCGATAGATTTTAGCATTTCTGCGCTATCTTCATAAATGTACGAATATGTTGCACAGAATAAAACAAATCTTCATTTTAGTTTGTTGATATGCTGATGGTATTACTTTTCTCTTTTCCGTGAGATGCCCTTAAAAACATTTTTGAATTAAATTTTGTATACTAGTGCTTTCCTCATACAAACCAGTTATTTCAAATTAATTATTTANTAAAAACATTTTTGAATTAAATTTTGTATACTAGTGCTTTCCTCATACAAACCAGTTATTTCAAATTAATTATTTATGAACGCATTTTTTCCATGGTAAACCAGATAGTTAACAGTTAAAAACTACATTTCTTTGACAGAACTAACCATATATTTGTCCGGTCATTTTATATTTTTTGTACGGAAGAAAATTTTTTCTGAATGTAGTATGCAAGTGTATGCCTTTACAGTATGTGAACTCCCCTGACTGGCTAAAAATTAACTTTTAAAATAGTCACTTTTTATCTTAGATTTTAGTAAGTTAGCATTGTCGGCACAGTTAACATAACGTGCCTTATCCAACAACGTACACACGCAGGAATGAGCTTAATACAATTCTTTACGAAAATATATACCACATGGTAATGGAAAGTTTAAGATCGGCTCACAAGTTTGGCGTTTTGAATCGTTATTGAAGTTGCCTTCTCAGACTAGTTGTTTAAACCAAGGCACACATAGTGTTTACGTCCTTCGGGGCTATTACTGGAGCACAAGATTTATTGCTTTCACTTTTACTAAAATAAAAAGTAAAAACGAAATACATACGTATTTAACGAGCTTTTCAAATTTAACTGACGGTGTTTATTATATTTATTATTAGCATCAGGAAATGCCTGTTGCTTATTAGCGGAAGCGTACACAATTCTGTAACTTACGTATTTTCACAAAGAAATAATAAATTAATATAATGTTAATAAATGCTGTATTAATACTAGGTCTCTGCTCTTATAGACTTACATTAAAGATTTATTATCAGCTGTCACGCTTCTTTGTCACTTTGTTTTCATTGTAAACACCTAAAGTAACTGCGAGTCCAGCCCTTAATATTAAAGTAAATTTTTCTTGAATTAGTTGGGTTGAAGTATGATACTTAATGGCGAAGAATAATTGGCGAAGATATACCTTGCGCACCCTTCGCAGCCACAAACTTAGATGTACCTATCACTCTCTGTCTCAGACATCGTCCTGGAAACGATCACATAATGACATCACAATGGTGGCGTGACTGTCATACAACGAAGGCACCGAATCTTCGATTCCCCTTTGTAATTTATGTAGTACGATACAGTAGCGTGTAAACAGGTTCCTGATGTCCCGTCAAGAGTTTGAGCGGGATACATTAGAGATCATCCGTGTGGATATTTACTTCATCGAAAAGTGAAATCACGTATTCTACCGAAGTCACTGTTTATCAAAAGAAAGACTACAGTGATAGACAACAAAGACTTGAGAAAGGGTGGTAGTCTACCAGTTCTGACTGGGTACTGAATAATGCGATAGTTGCGAAAAGATTGCCTTTTAGTATAATTTTAAAACATAAATATAATAAAACTCTTAATCTACGACAAAACCAGTGTATTAATTTTCTCAGTGTGAGAGCGTATTAAACTTTTATCTTCAAAATACAACTTTCCGATGTCTTCTTGTCGGACAAGTCACAGGAATGGAAGATAGAATACCGGAGAACGGAAGCGTTTAACTGAACGTAGTTTTCGTACACGTATTATGCCTGTTAGTTTACTATGTTGCTCATAGATGTACAAGCAGTCTCTTCTGCATCTACAAAAATCCAGATATTTTAATGGGTTTCACTCTATATACTTGTTTGGTTAATTGATATAAATCATCGGCGTGTATTTCTAGATACGAAATCACTTAGAGTACACTGTAAGAATTGTTTATATTTTAATTTTTTGCAAAAATATTTCCCAATATTATTTCTGAAACACTACATGTAAAACAGAGATAATTGTACAACACGTTACTGTGAAACGTGCAAAAATCTCTTTGAATGTTAAAAAGCATATACTGTAGGTTTCGTAGAACAATATGCTGTAAAGATCCAATAATTCACTTTTATTGCTACAAGATATTTTTTGTCAACAGGTTTACAAATTATTGTTTTTAAATTCACAAGTTTTACTATGTAAGAACATCGTGATGCCAAGCACAATAATTGTCGTTACTTAATACTACACTGAAGAGCCAAAAAAACTGGTATGCCTACCTAATATCGTGTAGGGCCCCCGCGAGCACGCAGAAGTGCCGCAAGACGGCGTGGCATGGACTCGACTAATGTCTGAAGGTATGCAGGAGGCCATTCACACCATGAATCCTGCAGGGCAGTCCACAAATCCATAGCAGTGCGAGGCGGTGGAGATCTCTTCTGAACAGCACGTTGCAAGGCCTCCCAGATATGCTCAATAATGTTCATGTCTGGTGATTTAGGTGGCCAATAGAAGCGTCTATAAACATAAGAGTGTTCCTGGAGCTACTCGGTAGCAATTCTCGACATGTGGGGTGTCGCATTGCCCTGCTGGAATTGTCCACGTCCGTCGGAATGCACAATGGACATGAATGAGTGCAGGTGATCGGACAGGATCACAGGCTTACGTATCTGTCACCTGTCAGAGTCGTATCTAGACGTATCAGGGGTCCCATTTCACGCGAACTGCATACGCCCCCATACCATAACAGAGCCTCCACCAGTTTGAACAATCCCCTGTTGACATGTAGGGTAAATGGATTAATGTGGATGTCTCCATACCCGTACACGTCCATCCGCCCGATACAATTAGAAACGAGACTCGTCAGACCGGGCAACGTGTTTCCAGTCATCAACAGTCCAATGGCGGTGTTGGCGGGCCCAGGCGAGGTGTAAAGCTTTGTGTCGTGCAGTCAACAACGGTACACGAGTGGGCTGTCGGCTCCGAAAACCCATATCAATGACGGTCCGTTGAATAGTTCGCACGCTGGCACTTGTAGATGCCACGACATTGAAATCTGGGCCAATTTGAGAAAGGGTTGCATGTCTGTCACGTTTAATGATTCTCGTCAGTCGTAGTTTGTCCCGTTCGTTCACGATCTTTTTCCGGGCGCAGCGATGTCGAATATTTGATGTTTTACCGGATTCCCGATATTCACGGTACACTCGTGAAATGGTCGTACGGAAAAATCCAAATTTTATCGATACCTCGGAGATGCTATGTCCCATCTCTCGTACGCCGACTATAACACCACGTTCAAACTCACTTAAATCTTTATAATCTGCCATTGAAGCAGCAGTAACCGACCTAGCAACTTTGCCAGACGCTTGTTGTCTTATATAGGTGCTGCCGACCGCATCGCGTTACTCTGATTGGTTCCATACCTCTGTTATTTGCATACGCAGGCCTATACCAATTTTGTTGGCTCTCCATTGTATGAGACTAACAAAAATTAATTTACTCTATGAAAATATATATATCAAATGAACTGTTCGAAATGAAATACCTGCAGTATGTTGTTAACTAGTAGGACAGTTACAAGCTACTAGGTAAATTAAATTACCTGAAAATGTGTTACGCATAACGCGCAATCATAATGGTTTGGTGTTTAAATTGTATTTAGTAATTTTTACACACTCGCGAAATGAAACGTGGTGTTTTTGAGGCAGCGAATGAAAACAGTCTCTCACTTGCTGGTTAGCTTCTGTCATTCGTGTATATATGTTGTGATTCTGAAAATATTATGCATTTATTTTATGACTCGTCATAATTTTTTTAATACTTTGTCAAATATACTACAGCTATACAATCGTGAGTTTGAGATATGTTGAAAACTGTAAGTAGGTAGAATTAACATCTAGTCACAATATTAGAAAATAAGAAATATTTAAAATGTTTAACACTGTCCTTGCACTATAGTTTTTATTTTATATCAGAAATGCCAAGGAAATAAGTGAATAAAATTGTACTTCTAAGGACTCATGGTAAACGCCAAACTAGTGCAACTAAAAATAATTTTTCCAATTTATTTAGGGCCATATTTTCTGTTGGGACAAATTCAGTAATAACTTTGAACAATACACAAATTCGAGTAACTTCGACGGTTAAAACTTATAGACCAAAATAAAATATAAAAAATTTAATATACAAGTTATTTAACTTAGACGCGGAGAAGAAAAGGGAATCACGCAAATTATAGAACAAAAACATCTTTCGATCCCCTTGGCCGCAAACTTTTATGGATCTTCCTCAGTAACTTTAATAAAAAACACAATTTTTCAACAAAAAATCTGTTATGAAAGCGAGATCAGAAACAATGTTAAAAATTCTAAAAATCGCTGGCACTTCCAGCTTCTGTGTGATTCTGAGTACTGGTCACTTGATACCGAGCAGGAAAGATGATGGAAAATAACTTTTTAAGAACATAGTTCATAACACCATTAAAAAATTATGCCTTTTTCTTATATTTAGCGCAGAATATAAACAGTCAACGAGTAACTCCAGATACACTTTTAGTAATCAACATAAAATTAGTATGTAATGGACTCATCGCAACGAATATCTGCATGGAAATAAAACAAATGGTACAGCTGTTGACCTTATTAAAAAAAATTCACAGACAGCAACGAAAAGCATAAGAACGCGGCACATATTTCGTAGGTGTAACTGACCCCAGGGGTTTGGTCTATGAAGGACGAGTAGAGCATAGGATATGGTATGCACTTACGATGGAGTAAATTCCACGCAAATCACAGCGTCCTTTAATGAAGAACCATAGGCGTCCGTCGTTGCTTAAAAGCGTGATGTGAAACGGGGCAATAAAGTGTAGTGTAACCGGGACGGGAGGAGCATCGCAAGGAAACCCTGCCAGCTTCGGCAACGCCCGCCACGTTTCTCCACTCACGAAAAATGCGAAGTCGGATTTGACCGGGCTTGAATCACATCTGCCATGGTGAGCGTCCATTAAGGCTACTTCTACTTAGGTTGGGAAATTCAATGTTAAAAGTGTGGCAATTAAAAATATTCGCCACTAGGTAAGCACTAGTGTCGCATGTTTACCTGATTTTCCCCTATTTTCTACGTTAAAAAACAGAATATTTGTAATAATCATAAATCAAATATAAAATAATTGCGTAATTAAGTAAAATATTTCTCTTTTATTATTCACGTAACTTAAAATTTTAATTAAAAAGACCTCATTGGAACACTGCGCACCTGGCGGCGGAAATTTTCCCTACGACAAACTCTCTCATAAGAAGACTCATTTTGTTCCTATCCTGAGTAGAATTAATTTAAATGTCCATGCAGCGTGGCAGCCGTACAGCAATGGCGGCTGTATGATCTGTGAATGTTGTCGCATATTATACTGTTTCACCAAGTAACGTTTCGCTATTACAATATTTTTATTTGTTTTTGTCAATATGTTTATTTCTCTATGACATTATATTTCACATAAAATACATGTCGGGGTAAGCGTTGACCCAAATTTCTGAAGTGTGTTACGAATAACTGTAAACAATTGGTTTTCGCACCTATAAAAATAAATAATTTTTTTCGCAGTACACCTCAATGCTTCCCTTTCCTTCCGACATATCTAGAAAAAATATTTGAACCATTATTAATGTTAATGAAAGAAAGAACGGTAAAGTCGAAGGTACCCACTTGGTCCGCGAAAGTGGGCCTGGTCTTTTAAAATAGCTTGTTTCTCTCATAATCATCACTGGAGCAACTGCGTGTAACATGATTCTTGGGATGTTTCAACATTTTTATCTGTATCTTGTACAGCGTGTGGGCAGTAGGATATCCCGTGCCTGAGTCCATTGGGTATAACAAGAGTATCTTCCAGAGCAACATATTTCCAGAGCATCATAAAGTATGCATAGCGCCCAGACTAGTATTATATTTCATATCAGCCACAAAGCCACGTCAGACATTGTATTTTGCCACTTCAGGTGTTAAGTAATCATGCTGTGCACACCGGCTAGTCCCATAATGTCTGCACCCAGACAATAATTACTAGCTCCACCATGCTTTAATTGGCTGCAGTTTAACGCAATTCAATAGAAGGAGATCACGCTCCTTCCAATCCCGGTGGGTGGGTGTGGTTACCACCTCACCTGTCAACAGCATTGTACAGAGTTGAATCTGCACGCACCACCTTGATGGAGCCGAGGCCCATCCAACTTCTACGAACGCGCTTCGTAAACGAGTCCTCTCACTAGGCGGACCAGACCAGCGTCTCTTCATTAGCGAGCATCAACCCTTCGTAACTGGTCCGATGACACGCCGCTTTTATTCGCCAGAGGGTACTGAGCGACAAGAGTCCATCACCAAACTCAGCGCAGCAGTGTCTAGTGGGGGTTCGGTGGGAGGGAATGCCCTCCCCCCTCCCCCCATGATACTGAGGCCGCACGGCCCGCCGTTGCAGCCCTCCAGGTCTCCTCCCAGCGGGAGGTTCAACCAATGCCACCCAGAGTCCAACCCGTGATCAGCACGGCCATAGGCCGGGGCTTCACACTGATCACCCTGGGTCCCCACGACTATTCCGTGCACATTGAGTTTTCACCCAGGAGAAGTCCAAATCCTCCAGGACGACAAACAGTCCCTTCTGTCGAGCTCCGCTACCCCGAGATCAAGCAGAAGTTGGGGGTGTGCACTCGGCTAGCGGGTCATCACCGCAGGCGAGGAACACATGCAGCCTCTGGAGAGCCGCACATGACATCATCGTGGCTGATCACCAGTGCACTGGCGGGGCCACCACTAGCCCATTATCGTCCTCACTCCGTCAGCCACGGTGTTACCACCGTGTTTCCAGTCCTGACCTTTCGAGGAGGAGGAGATGGACTTGAGCAGCGCTAGGCTATATATTCGCATCACCGCCCCATTTCAGGGACCGTATCTCGGCCCACGCAGCAGCAGGGGCAATCACAATATGCAATGAGAAGACCCCACCGGAGCTCGTCAGCCGGGGTGAAGAGCCCCCACCGAACCCCACAGTGACCCAAGCTGCAGTGCAGTGAGAGGGTACACCACGACAATCCGCTCTTACACATTAGCCGGTGACCACTACGTGGGCCTGCACCAGGGGGATGGCCGAACTAGGATAGCCATTCCAATAGTTACGACTACCCACCCTGGCACTATGGGGTGCCGAATATGCACACTCCCTACACACCGAGATCTGCTACCGGCTTTCACCAAGTGCACTTTCATCCCTCCCCGTCGCCTTACACCCATGACAGGTTGGCTGCTTGACCACCAGTCCAGTTCCAACTCGGCCCCACAGGGCCGGCAATTGAAATTGCTGGATTGGATCAAAATATGTCGAGTTATGCAGATTGCACATATTCTGTGCCGGAAAAACAGAGGTTGCTTAGCACCAATCCACTCTAGGGCATTTATGGAAAATAGTGCGGTTTTTGTAGAATGTTTTCATAGTTGAGAAATCCTGTATGCTGTAGACCTTGAGATGTGCATATGGTGACGTTAGGTACTTGCCCCGACTCACCTTAGGACTAAATTGTAATTTTTTCCTGCCATCTTTCATTAATAACTACTTACTGAACATATTTTCCATGCCAAATCAGTCTGACGTAAAGAATGTTTCATCTTAAGGTGTATCTAAACTTCGAAAGCATATGGGTAATAGTTTCAATATTTAATTTGAAACAAAAAAAAAACCTTGACTTTACATTTCACAAAACATTTCTGCTGCCAATACATTAAGACCACATTTTACTATAATTTTTATTTCATAATCTGACAGAGGTTCATATAAGGACCATATAAATGTACATATTTGTAGTCAACTTATTATAGTTTTCAAAATATAGCACCGAAAATTCGAAAATTTCGGAATGTAGGACCTCAACTTTCTATGTTTGCCAAATAAATCACATGGCGTGTGATCTATGTCATATACACAACAGGTTAATTAAGCATCAAGGATGCTTAACAATAGGTACTCGGGTACTGGTATTCTGAATCTCTTTAAAATTAGGTATTGACGTTTTTGCCAACACATTTTTATTCGTCCAAGAGAAAATAATATTAATATATGCAAGTTTCTCTTGGAAGAATAAAAATGTGGTCGCAAAAGCATCAATACCTATTTTAAAAGAGATTCAAGATACCAGTACCCGAGTATCAATGGTTAAATATCCTGGTAATTAACTTGTATATATGATATAATTCACATGACATGTGATTTATTTGGAAAAGTTAATTAGGAGCATAGAAACTTGGGCTCCCATATTCACAAATTTTCGACTTTTCGGCGCTGTAATGTGAAAGCTATAATCATTTGACTACAAATATTTAAATTGATGTGGTTCTTAGATAATGAAATAAACAATTATCGTGAAATATGGCCTAAAGTATCGTTACTACGACCAAGCATTCTTTGGGGCAAACGTTCACAAACACTTTTCTTTCAGTGTCGAGAACACAAACGCAACCACGAAGTAAAATAATTATGTTGGCAGCAGTACTTCTCGGCAAACACAGCTTCTGCTTCTAACGCAGCGATTGTTCTACTGCGGCCTTTCGTCGCGGGGCTACATCAGCGGCGGCAGTTTCCTATCCCCTCCCCGCGAAGGCGATCAGTCAGCGCGCATTGTAGCGCCCGGCAGGCGGACAGCTCTCGAGAACAAAGCCGCAATTCCCGGCGTACAAAAGCGGACCTCGTAGCCCGTGGAGGAGATGGCCGACCGTCCGTGGGAATGCCCCGGCGTTACTCGCTGCAAACCAAGGCTTTGCCAACCTGTTAAAACAGGCGCTACGTCACGAGAGTGGCTCTGCCAGACATTTCTCAAAGGTTTTTGGAGAGGGGTTGTAATCAATTCATAGTTACTTCCAACTTTTGTGAAGCCCAGCTAAAGTTCCACTTTCAGGATATTCCTCTGCCTCGTGGAAACGAAGCCTAACCAAGTCTAGAAAATTACACCAAAAGGACAACGCACCTCGTTCGCGCGCACTAAGTTTAATAGCATTTTGCATAAAAAATATTTCTTACTATGCGTTACCAACACACCTATTTCCTCTCTGACTTTGTTTATGTCAATATTTAATGTGATGTTAATATTTATTGTTAAAATGTAAGTAAGGCAAGGTACGTTTGTGTTAACACAAGTATAAAACGCTTGTGCCACATGACATATTTAGGAAACAACTAAACATGTTATTCATGAGGTGATTATTAAAAGGTTTGATTCAAGAAGTGTTACTGCTAATAGACTAAACACTGACTAAAGTGATGGGAGGGAGATTACAGCGGCATTAGCGGTGATATCACGTGTGTTAAATACGAAAAATTCCCAGGAGAAAATTACCACGAAATATAAT
Source organism: Clitarchus hookeri (assembly GCA_002778355.1). Taxonomy (NCBI): domain Eukaryota; kingdom Metazoa; phylum Arthropoda; class Insecta; order Phasmatodea; family Phasmatidae; genus Clitarchus; species Clitarchus hookeri. The sequence goes on along the minus strand of NQII01000221.1, from coordinate 478,145 downwards.
TAAATGTATCGTATTGAATAGAAAATTTAATTTTTTATCGCATTTAAAGGATTATTAATAACTTTAATACTAATTGTTGACAACCAAACAGTCGAAAGGGGCGGAGGGTTACAATCACCTAAAATATCCCCTTCACCCTCCTCTGGCGACGCACTGCGTTACGAACTGCGACGTACGTACCTGTCTCCCTCTACAGAATCTTTCCCTAGCGGCCTTAGAAAGATTCTCTGAAATAGTTTAGATTGTTCACGGAATACAGACTACAGAGTGCACGCAGTCAGCTTAGTCCATGGCCTTTTCCAACTACAACTTTCAAGGCCTCGTGACTTGGACTCGAGGTTAGCACATTCTTAAATTAGGTATGTTGCCTATAAGAACTATTTTCGCGTTTGAGGCTCGGAAAAAAAAGTGACCGATAAGGGCTAAACTGATACCCCATCAAGTGCTCCATCGTCGCTACAAGCAGACCCGTTCCCAGCGCCAAGTGCAGTCAGTCAGATAATTTCAACGTCCATTTTAAAGGAATCACTACGCCATTTCGTTCGTTTCTGTGCCATTATCAACTATGTAGTTTTAACGTGTTTAACACACGCAGGAGCCGCGGTGGTGTTAGTGGTTAGACTGCTCGCCTCCTATCAAGGTGAACCGGACTCGATTCCCGGCGGGTTCGCCCCCGGATTTCCGCATGTTGGAATCGTGCCGGACGATGCCGCTGGTCGGCGGGTTTTCTCGGAAATTTCCCGTTTTTCCCGCCCTTACATTCCGGCGCTGCTCCATATTCACCTCGCTTCACCCTCGTCGGCTCTCAAGACCTCGATGTTAAGAGCCGTCCAAATATCTTCCCTTCCCTTCACTTCACTTTAACTCACACACACACACACACACACACACATCAGACTGCAGACTACAATACTCAAGTAACTGGGAACTTCATACGTATTGAAATCTTTCCTGAACAAGCGTAGGAAAGGTACTATAAAGGTTTAGGTGGGGGGGGGGGGNGGGGGGGATATTTACCATTCGCACTTTTTTCAGTTCGCGTTTACTGTGATGCATTAAATTTAAGAAAAATTTCTTTGATTTTATAAACGGCACAAAAAAAAATATATATAGTTTTATTCGATGTTCAAACCCGGAGCGCCTTGCACAATATATTTGCATTCCAGCCAACTACGTGCACGGAATACGTCGGATCGGCTGGAAGCTTCAACATTTTGATAAAAATACTAAATATATGCTGGGAGGATATGTTACAACGTAAGCTTATTTTTTGTTGCCGCTACAAATTTTTTTTCCCCGGCTTGCCAGCTCGACGACATGACGTGCTTTGAATCGCATCAAGGACTGAACGCAGCTTCGCAAGCAAAGCGGGCTGCGCGTTTTAAGGCACTAGAGTGAACACGGCGTGAATGAGAATGAGCGTGCTCGTGGTAGCGAGGTATTCAGCTCACGCAGGCGCAACTTACTGAAATCAAATGAAATGGTCTACGGCGGGAGCTCATCGAGGATTTCGGAATTGGAAACTCGCGGTTGTCTCAAAGGCTGAACACAGCCGGGTCAACACTGCACGTAAAAATAACTACATGTATTAAATGATACTCAGAAGTTTGTCAAACTGAAGCAGTTGTTTGTGAAAACAGGTTTATTTATTCGTCAGCAAGTAAACTCTTCATCTATGCTGTTCCCATGTGGTTGGAGTTTTGTTGTCGCTTCGACTAACGAAGGTGGGACAGGCAATAAAGACAGGCTATAAACACGGACAAAACCTTCAGATTCATACTTTGTGTGTGGTGGAAAAAATAATGAAGAAATTATGAAATAACGAAGGTTTATGCGCTTCTTGCGAAAGACTGAGGCGAAACCGATTAACGATTATTACGCATTTCGTAACGATGATGCAAAAGTATGTTTATGTGAGCATTTATAAAATTTGACAAGTTCATCTTACGTTTTGATGGAAAAAGATACTTTTGTAACTGAAATTTACCTCCGATCCAGTTTACAAAAAAATGCTGGAAAGAATTTAAGTAATTCGAGTTTCTCTTTGTAATCAAAACCGCCACGTAGGCGTATGGTCACTCAATCTCCCTTCCATTACGGAATCATCCGCACGTGAGAACAACAAGGCCTGGCGGCGGTCGACTGTGCAACAATCGATCACTGCCGAGATAATCGATTGTTGCGCAATTCAGCCGCCGTCCGGACGGACGGGAGCGCCGCTCCAGATTAGCTTGCGGTCGTCATCGGGGATTTGAGCGCGAGGCGGCAGAATGGTCCCGGTCGATGAATTATTGACGAGGGGTGGCCGCGGTGGGCTCGCCGAGCACATATGCGATGAAATTTCATCCCAAATTATACATGAGCTCCTCCCGTTTGGCGTGTTTTTAAACTGCAGTTAATGAGGCCTTCGCTGTTACAAAACTAGTCGGAATAACTGTTCCACGTTCGTGCGGCTGCACTGCATCTCTTAATTTGTGGAAACAGATACAAGGATACAATTCCGCACCATATTGACTTCTTGATTTTTCTAGTTTGATTATGTTTAAAAAAAAATCCTAAAGTACTCGTATATCTAACGAGATATTGGCCTCACAAACCAGTTCACACAAGGCAAGGGAACTACGAACTCATAATTACGTCACAATTTTAATTATGCCAAAATTTGGCTAAATCAATATTGTGACATGAATAAAAGTTCGTAGTTTAGTCGTTATGCCTGTATTGCTGTGCATGGTGAATAGCCAGTTGGGTATATATAATAATAAATTTCCACCTCACCTCTCTTAGCCAAAGGCCATCCGAGGTTTTTGATCATTAATATTCTATTCATTATAATCATTCTTTGCTACTTACACTGCCAAAGAATCTTATTGGGCTTGGGAATCCTTTTTTTTTTAGCGAGGGATGAAACAAATTTATTAAATTAATTTAAAATAAATTAATAAAATAAATTAATTGAAATTAAAATCCATGTCAATTCATGACTTTAAATTATAAATTATTTAAATAAATTGTTTATAAATTCCTATATATCAATAACCTATAAGTTTATCGAATGTCCCCCCTCTTTGATAATACCCGTAGTCGTCGGGACCCCTAATCTTTATCTAGAGTTTTCTTCTTATTTTTCATTTCCTCTTCCACTTGTTTTATTCTGTTCTTGTTTCCTCACCTTCTTGTTCTTCTTCATCTTCTTTTTTCTTATAAATTCTTCTCCTTTAATTATCATATCTTCTCATCTCCTTCTTTTAATCAGTTAATCTATTGACCATCTTTTCTTCTTCTTATTCTTCATATAGATCTTTTATTTAAAGTTTTCAAGTTTTTCTTCTTCTTCTCTTTTCTTTTTCCTTAATTCCACACGTTCATGTTCTTCTTCATATTTTTCTTTCTAATAGATTTTTCATCTTCTTTTTATTATCTTTTCTTCTTTTATCATTCTTCATATCCTTTTATCTTTTTGACCATCTTACTTCTTATTTTTCTTTTCTCTTTTTCTTCTTCTTCCCTTCATCCTTTTCCTTAACAACTTCTTCTTCTATCCTTCTCCATATTCTTATTTCTTTCCATTATTTGTATATTTCTATTTCCTTCCTCCTGTGTTCCTTTTTCTCGTCTTATTCTTCACTTCATCCTCCTCAACAGCTACTTCCTATAATACCCATATTCGTCGGGACGCCTGATTCTTCTTCATTCCTTCTTCCTCTTCCTATTCTTTCTTGTTTCCTCCCCTTCTTATTCTTATTCTTCTTCATCTACTTCTTTCTTATAGTATCTTCATATTCTTTAATTATCATATAATCGCCAGTTGGGTATAGGGAAATTTTCTTTTTTAAAAATATAAGGAAGATATAAAATTCAAGAATCCAGTATGGCTGGGGGAGGTTCCACTGATATCATTAGCGTGGAAAAAATTTGAGCACCGAGGAACATCTGTTCACAATCTTGGGCTCACCAAGTCGAGTCCCACTTCACTTTGTACTGGCATTTCACCGTTGGGTCACAAATTAAACATTTATAAACGCAGTGATTCTAAATAAATAAAGGATAAGATGCCAGGTTTTGGTGAAATTGGGTTTTGCTAGACACGTATTTTTAACACTTATTCAGTAACATAATAAAGGCTCGTAGATTGTCTTTAAAATTAATAACACATTATCTGCGATTGTTGCCTTATAAACATTCTAATCAACAAATTAACGAAGAAAATAGCACATACCAATATTAATATCCTTCAGATTTCAATATAAAAATAAAATGTGGACCGCGAAGCACTCGGTTTACCATCTCGGCACTCGTAGTCATTTGAAGACGTGGCTCAAATCGTCAAATGTAGGGACGGCTATCTCGCCATACAAGTGTGCAGCCCTGGTAATCACATACCCCAAGAACATACTACCTTCGTATGAAGTGGTTACTTGTCCGACTGAAGATAATTTCTTTGACATTCCTAAAAGGAAAATTAAATGAAAATCAAGAATACTTCAAGGAAAGGAAAAATATTAAGCAGTGCCAATATAATATCGCAAGCAACGTTTCATCATAATAATCATTATATATTGAATTAAATACATCGTCCACTTGAGGTATAGGACTAGAATGATTTTAACTTTTAGCCTCCCGGTAGTTTAATAGTTGAATGTGTAGTAGAAGTCAATTTTTTTATATTGACTTGCGGGATGAAGGCGTTATACAAATAGTATATTCACGGTTTCTTCACACTTTTTGAATCTAACCTTAGAAATACCACCCCATGTACGAGGTGTCTGATTATTTCGTAAATATGCCATGTATCACACGTGTTTTATACTTCTGTTAACGTAAAAGGACATTATTTTTGGTTCAATTAAAATTTTAGGTAATATTTTGACGCCTGCGGCGTCCTTATATTTTATTCGTCCGTACCACGCTCTAACGAAGCTCACAGGCGAACGACATCAATCAGGATTTAGGGCCTGGCAGCCGTGACGAAGGGAACAGCGCCAGATCGGCCCTAAAAGACGACCATTTGCATGGGAAGGCGGACATGCGGGAGAATAGCGTCACGGTGTGGGATCAGGTGACAGCGGGAAGAACACGAGTGCAGCGGCCAGGGGGAGATCCCGAAGTATTCTCACAACGCCGAACCAAACAACAAACCTCCAGGCAGAATAGAGGGACAGACGCCAGACTCCGCGAGCAGGCAGGAACGGCGAGACGTATTTATGACCTCGCCAGGCTGTGTTTTGTCCCAGGCTTTCGACCACAATAAAAACCGAGAGAGCGTTTGGACGAGCGCAACGAGAGGCCCCTTTCAATTATTTCCGCACGGACAGAACGGAGTGCTGAAACTGGTAAACCAGAACAAAACAGCAGACGCTGGACCCAAGTACGGAGCTGGAGTACACGCCCGCGGTTGATTACCCAGGGGGGCGGTCCGCGGCTACCTGGAGAAGCGGGGGCAGTTTAATATGGCAATGAGGGCCTACAAAACCGCAGGAGTCCGAGGAAACAGGGCAGTCGGCCGATGAGATTCCGGGAGGGAGGAGTGATTCCGCAGGAGACGAGCACGGCAGCCAGCCGCCATCAGACGCAGAGTCCTGCGTCGACCCGAGAAGGAGGGACGTCGAGACGAGTCACCGAGGCGCCCGTGACAGGACGAGAGCAGTTCCAGCTCACCGGACCTCATCTGCAAGAACAACTACCAGCACAGCAAGCCAGATAAGTACAGTCATCCAGCGAGTGTGAAGGACCTTTAGTAGTTATCCCGCAGTGTGAAGGATCTTTTAGAATCATCCAACAAGTGCGACGAAGATCCCCCACCCCCCCTTTTACGACGCGAATTGTACGGAGCATACGTAGAAAAGGGAGGGAGTTGTCTCAAGGGTTCATGTATCAATTCACATGTCCATGCAACAATAAAACCTCGATCTGTGAAATATGAATTATCCTGTATTCATTCATTAGTGAATTGGACCATTAAACAACAGTGTCGAAGCATTCCTACGCCCGATCACTGAGGACTAGTATTAAGTGTTGGCGCCTCACGCCACAGAACAGATTACAACACCTACGTCCAAACCTCAGCTTTGGCAGGTGTCAATTTTATCTATAAATTATAACATTTCACTTATAATTAATATGAAGGAAAACAGTGAGAAAACAGGTGTGTGGTAATACAGGGTAAGAAATAGTTCCTAAGCAAAATATTATTACACTGAGTGCGCACGAATGCGGTGCGTTCTCTCGTTGGTGTAGTTTTTTAGACTTGGTTAAGCTTTATTTGCACAAGTTGGAGGAATATCCTGGAAGTAGAACTTCAGCATGGCTTCAGAAAAGTTGGAAGTAACCGTGAATGGACTATAATTACAAACTCAATGTTTGAGCAGAAATATAAACTATTTGACGTCATATTGCTGCTCAAGTGCGATCCGGTATTGATGCATTCGCTCTACATTTGCAGTTTACATAGATTTGAAACCGCCAAAATTTTCCTGGAACCTCAGTATCACGTATGTAACGAACTCTGAAGAAATCATAACTGTGATAATACAAAAGTTAAATATAATTTCTTTAATGATTATACTAAAATTGTAAAATATTAGTATAATTAAAACTTTATATATGATATATTACACGTAAATAGTACACCTTTATTACTTGTTTAATCCTTCCGAAATTTTGTAAAATGCCACCGTATAGAAGGCATGTCATCTCTCGTTGTTAGTGTCGTTCTGTTTATTATTATTATTGGGTAACCTTAAATGCGAAACACATCAAAATAATCAACATATACAACCAAATTCACAAATCATAGGTAAATATTTAAAAATAAAATTTTTGATTACGTAGAAAAATAATTGTAATATGTACTGAATACAAGAATCTCGATGCAAAATTTTAGTTAGGCCTAAGTATGATTAAAGTGATCGTGTGCGTTAAACAAATGTGTGGTGCATGGATTAACGATGAACGTATTAATGAAAGTCCAATGGAGTTTGGAAGTCAATAAAGAAAAATCAGAAAAGGACAATCTCACATGCGCTCCTACGGTTTTTGCTAACATCGTGTGAAAATGCTTTGCAAGAGTGCGTAATGCTTTTGCACAACGTCTTTCGTTGTATACAAAGAAATCACTATTTGTTAAAATGGCGTAAACCAAGAAACAAAAATTTTACTGAAGAGACAAAAAACTTTTTACTAGCAATTAAAAACCGACTTCCCGTGGCGCAGTCGGTTGGTGCGCAGCCAGTCTGCGGTGCGGACGTTCCGGGTTCAATTCCTAAGTAAGGATTAGGTGTTATTTTAATTTAGGGCATACGATAGTTTGTAAGCTCTTCCCTGATAAGTCTTCAGGTATAACACCGGCGGACGTGAATAAGCACTTTACAATTCCTAGCAATTAAACGAGGCCTAGAAGTTTTTTATTATCTGTAAGCATTAGTTACAGTGTAGAGTGTGGTTTGCAAAGTGTTCTCAAGTTATTTCTTGAATGAGGATGACCAATAGTGTTATTTAATCGGGAATCCCGCCCTTTTAACATACAACAAAATTTAAAGTAAAATTGCTCTGTTATTTCGATACTCTATAATTTATATTGAGAAAAGTTACAATAAAATGTAAAATTAATGCTCTCGAATGAAATTGTTCAGTGTTGTATTGGTCAAAATACAGAAACATACATAAAATCATACAGAATACACATTGAACAATGAATAGTATTATTAAAAATAAGGGTCTTGTAAATGCATAACCCTTTCCATGCACTTGTGATCATTAATTTATACCATAACTTTGTGAATTTTATAGGTTCATGAGAGAATATTATTTATGTCCTTGAATTGGCTTTCGTTTCGTGATATTTTTGCTTCGCCGTTAGCTATGAAACTTGGCAGTTGAATTGTGGTGCGTGAATCGCACCGCCGCAATTACGCAATTTCCGCAGCAATAAGTAACTCGTTAGAAACAGTTAACGTTATAGAAAATGGCTGTCGAATACACCAGTCTTAATCATTGCTCTTCGTAAGTTTTTGGAAGGTGAGTAGGGAGCAGCATGAAACTGATTTTTAGGACTAATAACTTGTGTTTGAGGAGTAAGGTCATCTTTGCCACGTCGCATTCCTTTGCGTCCTTGACTGATGAAAGCGTAGAAGTCTTCGGCAATGTGTGTTAGCTTATATATTACTGATGTCGGTGACCTGTAGTTTCCCTCATACGTCTCAACATTCCTAACACACTAAGCTCTAAACCTAGGCTACGTACGAATCTGAGGAGGAGCTCGATGGCGGAAATAAACTATAACATAGACACTTTTAAAATATAAAATAAAATTAACGCTAACACAAGTAGTAAAATGAATTGTGCCACTCTGCCTTCACATTTTCAGAAAGCAATTATAATGAAGAGTTGCATTGAAGACTTGTTATTTTAGAATTACATAGATTTAACAATAAGGTTGCCGTAAAAATTCAAGTTTGTGTACTCAATGCTGAATAATTCTAATATAAAAAACGTGTCACAAATACCAAATTCAGAAAAAAAATGTTAGATTTGTCGAATAACGTAGAAATGGTTCACTACTGCGACAGCTGAGGGGCCCCCAAATTTTCAGCTAGCTGAGGCTGAAATGTCAATACAAGGAAGTCATTACAAAAATTCTGGAGAGGCTCTTTGCAGGGCGTTACTTACTTTGTGGCAAGCCACCCGCATGATAAAGATTTAGCTGGACGGCCACATTGCCTAGATCTTCGAATTTATTGACATCTTGAAGATAGCTATTTAATTAGCACCGTTCTCAGTGTACAGAGCCAGCTTCAAGTAGCTGGGCTACGATCACGAAGAGTACCAGAGGTTATATGTATATTTGCAGTGAGAGGTTATCAGGTGTTTCTTCTCGTACGGAAGTTAACGAGATCTAGGGCCTTAACGGGGAAAACCGGACTACTACGTATGTAACGATGCTGAATAAGGCAGAAGCTAGGACCGCCAAGTTTTAGTCTAAGAATCACGGACAAAGGCGAAACATTATAAATAACCTGCAAGTTTCTAAAGGGCACAAAATAGCGATTACTTTGTTGTCATTTGAAATACTTAATATTGAAATGAAATGTGTTTTCCATACTGTAAAAGTAAGACTAACCGCCCGTGTAATGGAGGTTTCTCCGATATACAAAATTCTGACACATCGGCATTTTATGCACTTTTATGTTACTGGTTTGCTGAAACGGGCATTAGATCTATCCAACGAGATATGAATACACATAATGTTTCTCTAGCGAATGTTTAAACCAAACAGCATACTAGAATATTTTTAAAAATATTGTCGTCCTATCGAAAAAATTTATATTTGTCACCCACTGAAACAGTGAAAACTAATAAACGCAGTGTTTCTGGTGGCCCTGTCTACGACGCCGTCAAGGGTGTGGAGATAATAGTGAAGACAAAACAATAGAGTGACAAACTGAAACATGATCCGCAGTCAAGAGATAAAATTGCTTCTCGCAAGGTCAACAGATTGCGGTTTGAGTGTCTACAGAACAGTGAAATCCATCCGACCTTGGCGTTGGTAAACATAAAAAACTGGGCAACGTGGCCCTTTTTTTTTATCTTGTGTTGAATTTTTCTCATAAATAATTATACTACTGTAAATCATATGAATACCCAGTTTCATCTAAACCATACTCTGTTGACCAATAAATTTATGCAATACTAGCAAACATAGAAGGTAAAAAATCATTGTTGTATAAAAATGTAAAGGAAACAAATGCAAATGTTATTGCTAAGCTTAAAGTTGTAGCCGAGTTTTTAAATTTGTTTGTATGAAACCTAATTTTTAGATTATAGATAGTATTTCTATTTAACGGCATCTGTACACGTAAGATTTTTATTTAGTAAATTGCCTCGCCCAATAATTTCTATAACAAATTTTAGTTCCATGTAAAACAGAACATGCACTCTCTTTGTTTAGCCCCATTAGTTCCTGGAGGATCGCCAATTCCAGATGCTAGTTGAGGGTATTTTTTTCGCCACGCATCCCTTCCCTGCCAGGGTATCCCAGTGATACATGCTCGACCCGCTCTCTTCCCCCTCCACATCCACCTTCCTCGTGAACCCACCTGGTGCAATACGTCGGTGACGTCTGCCTACTGGTCTCCTCATTCTTCGAGAAGATGCTCAATGACCACCTCAGTCTCGGATTCCCCTTGCTAGCTACACAACTCTTCGCCCACGACATAGGGTTGAACCACAATAATAGCACATAGAGCACATAATTACACTCTTCTTCCGTCAGCATCCGATCCACAACCATCCCGCCACACTGGCCAATGTCAGCATCTCCTGGTTTCCCAACTCCAGATACCTTGGCATCCCCTTGGACTGCAATTCACGTTCGTCTCCCATGTCACTGCAACAGTAACCAAATCCAAATCGTACCTTGAAGCAACTCGCACCTGTTTTTAGATCCTCGTCTGACCCATCACTCAACAGCCGACTGACAGTATTCCGATCACACGAAGTTTCACACTTCATCTACGCCTGTCTCACCGAGGCCCAGTCTTCACTCTGAAATCTCTGCCCACTCACCTGCACCTTCTCCCTCGGTATGAGACTGCTCCTCGTCCTGCTACACGAAACACTCTGACAGACGCTAATCGAGATAGCTGGACTTCCCCATTCACACAAACTTTGCCGTCGTCCCCAACCGTTTTCACCAAATGGACTCGGGCATGACAACCCACTCAACTCTAACTTTGTTGCGGAAGTACCGAAAACGACACACCCACACTGCCCTCTTTCGAGAGAAAGATTAGACTGTAGACGAAGATTATCAGAAACCTACGACGACGGTCCAGATCATTGCTGAAAGTAACATAGCTTCCTATCTCTACTTTTCCTAACTCCGACGAAAAAAAAACATGAGTAGCTCAAAACCATTATCACCACATGTCGTACTTCTCAGACAAGTGTGCCCAATCTCTCCTTTCGAAAGTATGTAGACCACTCCCAGAAAAAGGAACTATCAGCAGTCCCCTTCCCCATTGTCGACAAACCAAAATACTGTCACTAAAGACCATTGCAACTGCAATGTAATGAAACTGTAAAGAGGACAAAGCAAATTAAAATAATGGTGATAAATAAAAACTTGGTGCACAGAATTTTTTTTTTTTTTGCCCGGTGCAGGAAGTTTTTTCCTGTTCCCAATTAAAAGGGAAAATAACTTAAACTTCCAGATATCAGCGCGCTTCATGTTGTGTATTTAATATACAGAGGGCAGTATGTTTTATTGATACAAAATACATCTAATTAGTTTAAAAGAACTAATAAAATGGCTCTTTAGGAGAAAAATACAGAAGTGACAACTTAAAAAAAATCACTGCTCTTTCGTTCCCGGTGTCCTTGAAATTATGGTAATTTATTTTCTGTAACCGTCTTCAGAACTGTTCTTAAGTGTTTAAGGTTTATTTCGTACGCCTTAGTACGGCTACATAATGTCTAATTAGCTTCGTGTGCTGGTTTATTTGTGAAATTTTGGGTATGGACTCGATTACAAATCGTCTGTTAATCAAATACTTATATTTTAAGAAATACTGCTTTTAAACTTTCTAGTCCAGTTTGGTATTCTGAAAACGGTTTAATATGCTAAACTCATATACCTCATATCTATAAAGAAACACTTTCGTGGCTCTTAATTTGAAATTTTCCAAAAGGTTCGAATTTTCCTTTAAAGGTCAGAAAACTTCTCATTCAGTGCATCCTGGGTATTATTACAACGTAAACTTTTAGGAAATTAGGCGGCTTCAAAATTCTGTGATTCGCACAGGTACGAATACGTCGATGTGTAATTACAACTGATTGCGTTGATGTACATTTACAAGCGACAAAAGCTAAGCGACTAAATATAAAACAGTATGTCGCATTGAACAGCATGCTGTAAAAAAAAAATAAAACTGTAAATGGTATTCAAGAAATAAACATGAAATCAATTAATAAAACCGGACATGTGCGATTCGAATATTCACACGAACTGATGTTAAGGCGAGGACATTTATATACATATTTAGAGGAATTTAGATGGCTTTAGGCTCGGCTTCACCCCTTTTGCAAAAATTCTTCGTTTTCGTGTCATAATTTCGGATTCAGAATAATTACTGACAGTGTAAGATTTTAGAACATTTACGTTTAAGAATAATTTAATACTTTTTGCTTAATTTAAGTTGTTTGTTATATGCTAGTTATAAAGTGTCGGGAACATATTTCTATTTTATCAGTAAATTCCTGCCTTTAATGCAAGGAGGAAATAACACGCAGTGAAAATTAGACACAAAAATAGTAAACAAGTAGAAAATTGTGAATTTTATATTATCCAACATTTCCAATAATAACTGTGAAACTGAAATTAAGACACGAAAACGAAGAATTTCTGCGTATTATGTGTATGCCGAGTCTTAAGTACAAGAACACGACACAAGTCATGCTCTTGTGCTGTGGGTGGCCTCTTCAGCTGAGCTCAGATTGATGGGAAAGTCGAGGACGTGTGTGGTGTCTTAGAGTTAACATTAGGCTAGTTGTCGCAAAATTTCGTGTAAATACTTCGGGGAAACATTCCTCACACCTGGAGGAAGAAAAGACATTATACGGACATAGGTCCGTAAACGCTTCGTTTCTTTACTACGGCTCGTAATACATAACGTACAGTGTATCGCCCACGGGCTGGATCATGTTACTGTGGAATGCCACCGCATCTGTGCTTGGCAGCCCCCATATACCAGCCGCCGAGGAGCCCAGATTAGAATCCACTAGACTTTTATTTGTGGGGACATTTAAAGGCACTTGTGTTTGCAAACCGAGTGGACGACGTGGACATCCTTCGTAACCGTATTGTGGCTGGCTGCGAAACAATCAGGACTACTCCAGGGATTCATCAAGGCATCTGGGAGTCCATGCAACGGCGGGTTGATGCATGTGTTCGTGCGGATGGAGGGCATTTTAAACATTTCATTTAGTCTGTAATGTGCATACGAAACGCTTTCACACATGTGTCCCTAATTTCTGAGTTCCTAATGTTCTATGGTGTAGTGTTCGTGATGTGCGGTGTCGTGTACCATGCAAATTGCGTTGGCATTTCACAATAACGTGATCCAACCCACGGGCCATGCACTGTACGTTACGTATTATGAGCTGTAGTAAAGAAATTAAGCGTTTACGGACTTACGTTCGTATAATGTTTTTTTTTTCCTTCCTACAGATGTGAGGGATGTTTCCCCGAAGTATTGACATGCAATTTTGTAACATTCTGTATAGGCCGTCCGCTGTTTATTATCCCAACATAAAGCGGGGAGGTTAAAACAGTAACAATTTAAAATAACAAAAAAAAAAAAATTGTGTTTAGATGCTGCATGAAACATCGTAACCCTCTCACAAGTGTGATTAATTAAATCTTTATAAGCTTGTTTGGGGGCGAAAAGTGTCAACAAACGTCTGTGAGAAGAAGACAGGGGAATGGGAAGCCCATCATGTGCAACGCGACAGCCAAAATCGATAGCGCGTGGCTGCAAAATATCCCCGTCTGCTGATTTGCCTCCCGTGCATATTCATCGACCACCACACAACTCTACCCCCGCTCACTCCCCTCCCCCCTTTAAAAACATCCTGGTCTTCCTTCCAGGCCTCTTTCGAAACTCATCAGGCCGCCGAGCTTGTTGTTCGGTTGCTTTAGGGNTATCCACAATAGATTACCGCCCGGCTGCGGGGGAAGGGGTTCGTGCAGATCTGCCCTGTATACCCTCCGTACATCCCTTCCGCGTTTTTACAGGCTCCCGGCGTGGCGTCGAGGTAATCGATACGCAGGACAAACAACCCGCTGAGTAGCTATCGAGCTATCGATGAGAGAGTTTCGCCGGCGCAGTACTTAAATGGGCCCGTCTCCCTGAGGCAGCTTTCCCCTTTTGAGGCCTAGAAGCGCGGGAGCGATAAGGAGGCTCTGAACTTGCGTGTAGTGTTCTTGTAGTGCTGCGTATACCTATGACCCCTCATTTTATTGCCGAAAAACCTATACGAATGTTTAATACAATGATTTTGATTATTTATGTATGTATCTGACGCTTATAACATGAGACACAGAGCTTCAAAATAGCCAGTTTTATGTATGCTGGATTGCTCTGAAATTGTGTTTATAATGTGCACGACATCTTGAAAGCACTCAAGTAGATCGTCACATTAGACGCACGTTTAATAGCTTCGCGGGAAAAACGTGTATCTTAAAACAGTCTGCATCGCAGTTCAAGAGCCAGGTAGGTGGGCCACTTACGGAGGTGAAACAGCCGCTTTTACTGCGAACCCCAGCCGCACGTGCCAGCAAAATGGCGTCACTGGCCAGCACAGCAGGTCGATCACGCCGTTCGCCAAACAGCGCCTGGCAACCTCCCTGCCAGCCGGCAGCCCAGATCCCAGATAATAAGAGGACCTTTCGCGGCCTGAGCTAGGCGCAGCCAAACCGGAGAGTGGCCGCGACTACGTCAAAGGCTCCCCCAACGCCATTTTGCCCGCGTGTAGTTATTTACTCCGTGCCTGGTCGTCAGCCGCTGCAAGACGCTGCGACTCTGGACGGCCATCGCCCCGATATCAACAGGTGTGTGTGTGTGTGGCCGGAGCGGGTCGCGCTTGCCGCCGACCGTGCATATCCTCAGGTGCCGGCACAAACACGGGTTGATGACGGAGGTGTAGTTCGTTCATGGTTACTTCCAACTTTTCTGAAGGCCTGCTTAAGTTTTACTTTCAGCCTATTCCTCCGCCTCATAACATACGCTAAAGGGACAACGCGCCGCATTCGTGCGCGTTGTCCCTTTGCATGAGAACTATTTCCTACGCATTATCAACACACCTATTATTTATCTGTCTTTGTTGATTTTAATTACAAATGTAATAACATAGTTTTTATTTTTAATGTAAGTAATAGTTTACTTTAATCAACAATAGATACTTTTATGTTGACAAAGTATAAAACGCTTGTAATACATGGTTTATTTGGGAAACAAAAAAAATCATACATAAGGTGATTTTTCAAAGGTTTGATTCAAAAAGTGTGAAGATATAGAGGATAGACCATAAACCGATTTTCGCCTTTTGCGCATGTGCACAACTGGCTCGCCCATCACCGGTGCAACTGTCAGTCGCGTGGTCAACACTGATGTACGTGTTTGTTTACGTTTGAATTTTTCAACACACACATCCTTTTATGTGAATACAATTCTCTGACTAACATGGATAACATTATAGGCTGTTCACTGTAAAGGAAGCACTTTTTAAATCAACTTTTGAAGAAAAAAAAATCACTTCCCATAACTGCATAGATGTAGCGAATTAAGAAAAATAGTTCCAAGTTTTGACGTTCTGCTGCGTGTGCAATGTCTAAACTTATGGCAAATGAAGTTTGTTTTTTCCTGCTTTATAGACTTTGGAGTACCAAATTGCTTATTAGTAAGTAACATATTTAGATTCTCAACAATTTCACATTTTCATTTGACTGGTGCACGAATAGTATTTAGGCCCTTGACTTTGTAAATTTTACACATGGCGCAAGGATTCAAAATGAAGAGAAAAGTAGATCTCAAGCAGTGTTTTCAAAATCGCTCAGTTAACTGTGAACATACGATTGGATAACGGAATTGCACAAACGCCCCAAAGCATTTATTTACATAAATAGTGTTCTGACCTCAAGTACTATCCCCGTTATTTTTGACAGTGCCGTTGGCAGAAATCAGTCTACTGTTGGAACGGTGAAAGAGGCTACTTCGCAGATCGCTTGCGCACTATATCCCTCTTTCCCTCTAGGAGGAAAAACGCCCGCTGACATTAAACCGAGGCTGTAACTGCTGATCAGGCCGCATCCCTGGGAATGCAAGGCTAAAAAACCACTCCTCTACACTGTTAAAAAAATTTCCGTGTATTCACATACGTTTTACGAAAGTGTACACTTCATGTACGGGAACACGCTCTGTAATGACGAAAAACGGAACTGAACTCTGTGCGAAACTTTTCATATTCCCTAGAGCTTCGGGTTTTGGGAACGAATAATGCTGATACTTCATGGACGTTTGTAGTAGCTTTAATGAACTACCACAAGAACGTGGTAAGCAAGTGATAACCTAAATAGTCACGGAATATTTTATTATTTATGAGTAAAAATCCCGTCCCAGTAAAAAAAAAGTATATTTGACTTTTGTAATGTTTATGATATACACAGTGAAACACTCGCAAACCGAAGTAAAATATTTTCTTCGTAACTTTTCTTATTAAACCAAAAATACAAAAAAAATAAAAAATACTCAGAGGTTCCGTAATTTTAGCTTTGTAAAATTTACGGAAAAACATTATTAAAAAAAAAAACAAATTTTCTTTGATTTTAAATGTTTTTAAATGATTTTACTAACCTTTTTTTTTTAATTTAAAGGAAATTTGTTTTAAGAGTGTAGTAAAGGCTGGCCTCTGAAGCGGATAGTTACTTAAATATTGTTCTGCTATACGATTAGTAGCTATCTGAAATCGCGGATGAGGCGGGAATATGATGTGTACTGGTGCCGCTTGGTTGTCAGGAAAAGTCATAAACGTGGGAGGTCGTAATAACCAAATTAAATTTCATTTCGGATATGATTTCACTTTTAGGGTCGATACTAGGCCACGTAGAACGCAGTATAGTAAGGCCACGTAAAATATAATTTTAATCGTGTTGCATTTTATTACTCTTACATACCGAGCAGTCACGTACGAATGGAAAATCCACTCGCACTAAAATACACCATGGGACTCGGAACTCATGAAGTTGTGGACACTGTAACGTACAGTAAGTAACACTACCAACGTTGAGCGATATGCATTACGCTTCAGGAACTGCAGTAGTCTAAAATAAGTGTTGTAATAAACGCTCAGTGTAATCTCGAATGTAATGCGTTTTGGCTATAACTTCAGGCATTCGATTTTCCTTCTACAGGAAGTTTCGTAATTTCACCGAAAAGTTGGTGGAGTGGTTCATCACATTAAAACATCTTGGATACTATATATTATATTATCTATGGCCTAATTTTGATCGCAAGGGAGCTACCTGATTAGTTACAAACATTAAAACACTTGTGCAAGGAGTTAGTTAAAAAACCCCTGGCTTTAGTGTTACTTAACATAAGCATGGACCACCCCAGTAAGTTATGTCCAGCCGTACCGCGCCATACGTGCTAAAGGTATGTAACACTGAAAACATAACTTTAGCCACAGCTCAAAAATTATACGCCTTCGACTTACCATCTGACGCATCACTCTACCTACCGTTGCGCAGACGCGCACATCGCATGTTTGTGCGAATTTTTGGGCGCTCACATGCACACCTTTCCTGGTGCCTAATGTGGTCTTCTTTTACGAGGATTCACTGAATTCTTCAAAATCGGAATTTTTTTGTTTACTCCTTACGCGCAATCAATATTAGTATAAGACAACTGAAATTTACTCAGAGACGCATTTTCTGCAAACACTTGGCAGCAATCCCTGCAATTTCAGTGATCGTTGAGGCAGGGGGTGTGATTTCAGTAAAGAATTATTTCCTGGTGTAATCTATGTGTTTGGTGACTAGTAGGCCAGAGATTTACCGAACTCCCTACAATGAAATCTAATACTTTGAAACTCTACACATCCTACAACTTTACTTCCTCGGTATTAGAAATCAGGCAATATGTGATTTTTAATCCAGCATGCCTTGATGCGATTAATTACCCCAAAACGCTTTCCGTTGTTACTATGAGATATCCTGTATATTCGTGTAGTTTTAAAATATCCCCCCCCCCAACATAATGAGTAAATTATACAACGGTACCACAAAGTGAAATTTAGTAAAATTTTAACCGCTTAACGTATTATCCAGAGCATACTCGTTCTCGTATGACGTGTTGCAAAATAGGTAAAGTCATGGTCAGTGTTGTACGAGGCCAGAAGCTAGCACCAATACAGACGGCATATTTTTCCTGGTTAATGCTATTGGCTGCTGCTATTATACCAAATTGTTGTTGTTGGTTACGGGAGGTACTCTAGACCAATATAAACTATTTACGTAGGTTCAATAGTGTATGTTATTATAAGGAATTCGTAAGTACTTGTCAGACCAAATATCTCCTCTCTTGTAACCACTGGAATGGAAAATTAATGTGTCAGTTAAGGGGTTAAAATTAAATCCACTGTGCTCTTAAGAACGTGCATCACACGCCAGTCAAATCAGTGATGCAGTCTGTCACGACTTGGAGGATTATGCAGGCATTTTTGCACGTGGATCATTTATGACTGAGCAGTAAATTAGGTATAGTTTTAATGAAGGGTCCTAGAATTCAACATTGTCGGAAAATGAATTAATAATTCTATTAAAAAAACTGCATTAAAATGCCGTTTTCCGACCATTTAAATGTCTTCAAAAATAAGCATTGTGCACAAATCTCTATTCCGTTCTAACAGAACCAACGTTCCGTTATTAACAAGAAACTTTGTCGCTTTGTCCTCCATCACCACCCCGGAAAATTCCGAGGAATCATTCGAGAACGAGCGCACTGCACACGCTTCTAGCATATTGGAGATGCACAGAAATGCTGTAAGCTGATGTCTCGAAGCGACTTACCGCTTGGTATCGTAAACTGGAGTGCTAAACTGATATTGTTCTTCCCCTTCTACTCTAATTTATGNGAAGCGACTTACCGCTTGGTATCGTAAACTGGAGTGCTAAACTGATATTGTTCTTCCCCTTCTACTCTAATTTATGGCGTGAGAGCGCGCACACACAAACGCAGATGTTATACGACAGTTGAGTTAGGCCTGCTGTGATGCACGCCCTTAACTGACGAGCCGAAAATAAACATTTCGCAAATTTTAAGTTGCTGCATGATTACTTTCAAGCGAAGGAGTAACTTTTGTCGAAGTAAGAGCTACGCTGTACCGATTACATGCATAAAACTTCTGCAAGGTCGATGAAAATTACGCGATGTTTCGTTTTGTTAAAAACTCAAACTATCATTAAACAACTAAAACCTGAAACAGATTGTGAAAATTACACGTAATCCCATCAAGAGCCAACTCCTGACTGCCTGTGCTGAAGGAGCAATCATATATTCAGAAGTGTCTTCACGCAGTCTGCACTCCTAGAGAACATAGCGTCTATCCGCACATTTGATCTGCGGTACCATTACGGTTGAAACAACAAGCCGGTAAAATTTCAGATTAATGAAGAGTTTTTATGGCAGATAAGGGTCATTAGCGATCCATTAAAATGGTTTGTTTAATGGAGAGAAATTGCCTGCTAATTTCGGGGCAGCGATATTAAAGCATCGTTTTCAAAAGGAAATGTTCATCAGGAAAGTAATTTCCTTCTTTATATCTCCCGGATAAGTTAGTTACTTTCCTGGGGAAAAAGTAATTTGAATTTAGTTGTGTGAATGTACACGCGCACACATCTGAGGCGCCTTACAATTGTAGGAACGATCACGGTAATGTAGGTATTCACATACATACCTACCCCACCACTCGGATTCACACTTTTCAATTTTTAATTTGAAACTTTTAAATAAGTTCCTGTTTTATGACATCATTCCCAGAAAATTTTACCCGGTAATTTTCTGAATCTCGAAGAAAGACCTAACACGAAAGGTTTTTCAACATTTACATTTTCACAGACTAATAGTAATTGGCATTACTTTAAATTCAGTTAATTCTGTATGTTACCTCGATTCACACAAATAATAATTAATTTATATTTATGTGCATTTTGCATATAGAGTTTATGTGTTACAACAACAACTCACGGCCGATTTACACACATGCATAGACAAGTTCTCGTTTTGTCATAGATGTGCATATTTCCGGAATATAGCGCAATTAAAGGTGGTTGCGTGTTGAGTTGGTGCTGAAACAAATTTATTAAGAAATGCAGAAATATAAATTCTTAACTGGCATATGTTGGATGGGGGAAAAAGCTAACAAAACAATCGAAGTATCTACTAAACTACGGCTATTCTGGATAAACGTGTTACGGAATTTTCTCTGTTCCTGAAGTTAAGTGATATCTGGTAAAAAATAACCCTGGTGTTATTTAAAGTCCGCATCCCCGTTGACAGAACTCTGGCTATGCAGTTTGTTCGGAATGATTAATTATTATGTATGTTTCAGGGTTAACTGAACACTGTTTGTAGGCCTGCCTAGTTTCCTCTTTTCGTTCAATTTATGTAATTCCGCCACACGTAAAAATCAACACAGATGTGGACGCTGAAACTTAAATACGTTTCCCTTACGGCAATGCTTATTCCATGTACAAAACAACGAGGAACTAGTTTGGGAAGGCACTTCTTTTTATAAATGTGTTAAAACATAATATACTTCTAATAATTGGCGGACAACGGTACTACACGTGTCATTTAATGTTACCTGCGCTGACCTCGTTGTTAAGGGAGTATCACTTCCATTCTATATTTATATTTGTATCACCTTAGCTTGCTTTTCAGGTAAAATATTTGTAAACGAGGACTTCCAGGGCATAGGGCATATCTTAACAGATATTTTTAAGTCCCTAATCTTTTACCCATGTTGNTTGTAAACGAGGACTTCCAGGGCATAGGGCATATCTTAACAGATATTTTTAAGTCCCTAATCTTTTACCCATGTTGGTTTTGTTGCATGTGTAACTATAATAAAGACTATTTGATTATTTATTCATTTCTAGCCACATATGAGGAAATACGGACAGAAATCAGACCATTGTAGTTTCAGGAATTCAGTAAAGTAGTTCTGCATATAAAAACAAAGTTTTAATTTTAATATTAAACCATTAACAGAAACCTTGACACTAAAAAAGGTAGGACAACGAGAAGAACTCGAGAAAAAAGAGAGACGGATCCTCAGGAAAATTCTAGGCCCAAGAAGAACAGAAGACGGAACATACAGATGCAAAAGCAACAACGAACTTTATACCAAAGTAGAACCAATTACAGAGAACATTAGAAAAAAACGGCTAAAATTCTATGGCCACCTACAACGAATGGACAATTACAGACTAACCAAAAAGATTTTCGATCACAACAACAGTCTAAAAACACCCACCAATTGGCTACAAGAAGTCAGAAACGACCTAAAATCACTTTAAATTACAGAAGAAAACACGAGAGACCGTGAAACCTTCAGAAGATTGGTCGACACTGCAAAATTAGAACCCAAAATCAGAAGGAAAAACAACTACACCTTCACGGAGGAAAGAAAACAAAGACAGTCACAACTCATGAAGGAATATTGGGCAGAAAGAAAATTCAACCAAAATGGTTCCAAGCGCTCTTAAATAGGGCAAATTCAAATTAAAAAAAAAAAACCATTAACATTAATTTACAAATATATAAAAATAAATACAAAATGACAAGGGTGCCACCACCTCAAGAGCCGACTAAAAACCAACAAAACAACTACTTAATGTTTATTTAAAAATTTATGCAGTTTTAATAGGCATTTATTTTCAGAAGTTGGTTTTAAAATATGTCCAGTTAAGTGTGAACGAGTTAGGGACTCAGCCGTTCGGTTATGCTAAAAAAAATCCCTAAATTCGCCTTCTCGTTGTGCCCTCCACCCTTCCTAGTTTATTTTAAAATATAAATTCCAGGAAAATATATTAGTGGAGGTATTTAAAGCCCACTTCCTTCTTTTCGGACGTTTTAAGCAATATTTCTGATAAGTCAAATTCTATGAGCATATAACAATTTTTGCGAACCGTGTTACTGGCATTCCTGCCATAAGTTTTCCTTTAACACACCGGTGTGGTCTCATGAATGGCATTTCACTTGTGTATTAAAACAAATTTTTTTTTTTTTCAGTTTTGTGGAACATAAGTTATATCATTATAAAATAAATTTTTTGCAGAAATGTTTGACTAGATCTTACTTAAGAAGATAGTTTTAATTTAGCATTTCAATTGCGCTTGTTTAAATTTTTAATTTTCTTTCATGACTTTCTGTTATGGAAGACTAAGTTTGGCGTAATTCAGTAGTCAATTTCTGTTATATATATTTTTTTAATCTTAAATTTTTCTTTTGGTACTTCAGTTAGCAAAAATATTGCTGCATTCGGCTCAGTCATTTAACTCTTTCTATTAAACATTTATGCCTACATATTAAAAGTAGTCAAGTTCGCGGTAGCATGGACGAAATGTTTCTATTTCTTTTGAAATAGTTGAATATTCTTAGTACTGAACCAGCGTAATATACCTTTTTTACATGTGTAATAATTTAGGGGCTGATNCGAAATAGTTGAATATTCTTAGTACTGAACCAGCGTAATATACCTTTTTTACATGTGTAATAATTTAGGGGCTGATTAAAGGCAACTATCAGAAATTCCACGAATGTCAAGAAAGTACATACCGCACCCCCAGTAAAATATTGTCGTATGTCAGATTACTGGCCTTTTTTTTTTTTTTACTTTATTATCTACACAATTGTGAAAATACTCCACTTTTACAGTATACTAATATTGTATACATTTTGTATTCAAATAGCCATTATTGGACTTTAATTGCAATAATTTATTAACTTAATATACTTTATATCAGGCGTTTATCTAACAACCGCGGTATCCTACTTACGGAAGTGTTTTACTGTGGGAAAGGGGGGGGTATGACAGGAAACTGCAGAAACCATAAAGACCACGTCTTTGATGGCAGAGCTCAGGAGCTGAAAGCCTCTCGTGCTACAGTTACGACGACGTCGAGGATATTGTTCGTGTTACACAAGCGTCCGGAAAGGTTCGAGAGCCATTTCCGTACGGCCTGGCAGGAGTGAAACCATCCCAGCGAAACTATCGTGTGTTACCTGCAAAAGGAGTGCTTAGCAAGCCTTGGTGAGAGGTGTAGTTGGGGGAGGGGGGGGGCAAG
>NQII01000221.1:406282-455032 GCA_002778355.1 Clitarchus hookeri | reverse complement strand
TTGTGGCGACTGGTGCATTGGCGACCTTCAAGGGGGGGCCTTCCGTGCCCCCTCGATACACGGTCATGACATATGAACGGCCGTCCGCACCCAACACTTTGCCTCGTCACCCCCTCCAACGCCTCAAGTGCCCCAAATGAAGGGGGGTGGGGGGTTGCTGCTGGCCGGAATTTTCTCATCGAGCTCGCCATTTCCCCCCTTCCAGCCTCACCCGACCACATTTGCGGCTGTTCCACGCTGCCCTTTGCCGCAGCGGAAAGGAGGGGGTGGGGGGGATGGTAAAGGGAAGTTGGTCGGGTAATAACACGGGGCGGGACACGAACCGCCGATCCATGGGCGCCCGCCGCCTCGCACTGGGTCAAGAGGTCGCGCCAGGCCACTCACCGGACGAGTGTTTGCATTATGCACCCGCCCCCTTCCTGTATCACGTTGCCCCGCGGCCGTCGGCCACCTGAGCTCATTATTGCCGATCATTCCCCGCTGGACCTCGCGACGCCCGCTCGTGCGACATGGCCGTTGATAATTAATTATGCCCGGCTCGGGTGAGTTTAACGAGCGGCCCCCTGTTCCATTCTCCCTGCAGCGTGATGACAGGCTGGTTATGGAACTTTAAGTTCGAGGCTTGTCTGCGAAGATAAGCACTTACGGCACTTACGGCTTCACCTCCGTTGCAGAAATTCTTCGTTTTCAATTTCATTTTTTTCTGATTCGTAGTTATTACTGACGATGTACGATTACAGAAAATTTACATTTTATGAGGTGTTTATTATTTTCGTGCTGAATTTTAACTGTGTGTTATCATCTAGTTGCAAAACGTCAAGGACGAATTTGTATTTTATGAATACATCCCTGCCTTTTTTGCAAGCAGGTAATAACACACAGTCCAAGTTAAATACACAATTACTAAACAACTGGTAAATTGTAAATTTTCTATTATAAAACATTTCCAATTTTAGCATCCGGTGAACATTCCAGTGTTGGGTAACTTTGTTGGTTTGTAAATGGCCTCTCCAAGTACCTGATGTCAGGTGCCATTTGCAAGAATGCGTGATGGTTTTTTTTCTCTTTAGAATAAGTTTTCTAGCAGCTTTCTCTCACGTC
Source organism: Clitarchus hookeri (assembly GCA_002778355.1). Lineage (NCBI taxonomy): Eukaryota > Metazoa > Arthropoda > Insecta > Phasmatodea > Phasmatidae > Clitarchus > Clitarchus hookeri. The sequence continues at coordinate 453,931 of NQII01000221.1, read as the reverse complement.
CCAACAACAAGTTGCCATACCTGAACGAAATATTATAAAATGTCACAAAATATAAACACACGACGACAGTAATAAAAATTGTCAAACAGTCTAGAAATCCACAATTCTAACGATGCTGCACACGCAGCACGACGTCCAGAAATCGCAACGCTGGATAACGAACGATGTATTGCTTGCTGACAGGAGAGACATAGAGTGTGTTGTTAGCCCCACGTAGAGTTAAGAATTAAATAATTAAGTCATGTAAGATTCGTAAGAGCTGCCGAATGGAGATATCGGATTTTGTTTTAGTAAGAGTTACAACTAGTATAATATTTAAATTTTAATTATACGAATATTTTATTAAAAAAATACCCCTTCTTACTTTGTGATTTCTATGGACACAATATCATTCTCTATTTCCTTTATACAAAGATCTTAATATACTGGGTTAATGTGTGTATATCCATATGAAGAATCTGCATCAGCGTTCACCTGGAACGGAATGCACAGCCGTTTGGTAAAAACCACGCCACTGCAGACGGCAGGAATCAACCCACTGCCTCCAGAACACGAGGCAATCATGCTACATGATTAAACACGTTTTCTGTTCCACAGAATACAAGTGCGACTAAACCAAACTATGAAAAAATGCTATCTTGTCATTTTATACCACGCCTTTGAATGTTAATCAATTATTAAATATACTACTAAAACGTCAATAAATTTATGTAAAATTCCGAAGTCACGTTTTACAGTGTTTTTGAGTGGTATTTGTCACTCCACACATTTGAATGAAACATTCTTTGGAAGTGGATCCAAAGACTGGCGCGAAGGTTTCCACGATGAAATTGACAAACCATAGCCACTATGGTTTGTTCGTGTTCAATTCGGCGCTTTTGAAAGCAGAACTTAGTTTTTCTTTTTGCCCATTTCGTACCCTTCCGCCAAGTGAACAATTTGATCTCTCAATATACGTAGGGATTATTTAACAAGGTCGATAAAATAATCCAGTGAAATTATTACTAACTAAAATATGTTGTTATGCTAATTAGTTTTCCAATGTGTAAAAAAAATATAATTAAAGCCCGTGGCCACCAAATCAATCTTTACAAGGCGTAAAACAGGTGTGACTAATTATCTAAATATCTAACAACATCTGCATAAGTACTTCAGTTAATTTTTACATAAAAAGTAAATTCAATTTCAGGTAGGGGTATTTTTCAAAGTTTTGTTGTCAAAGCACTCGACCCCAGAGTAGATAAACAAACAGAGACGAACTGGCGTGGCGATTCCATTTGGTGTGTCCGCAAACCATTCTTGGATTGGCTGCGCGAGGCTCAGGGAACGGGCCGTACGTATGATTGGCTACTGCATCCATCTAAAGGTTCCCTGCTAGGCGTAGTCTGGGCCGCCGGCTTGCGAGTAGGTCACCTAGCTACTCCGCTTGAGGCAGGACGCACACTGAAGTGGTGTAGGATGTCTCAAAAATGTTCATCCTATTTCAAAAGGCTACATATTTTTGACCAAGCAACAGAGAAATATGCGGTATAGAGTGAAATACTTCTCAGGCAATAAAGTTTTACTTACAAATATCACAGATGCTCAACTTATCTTCTCTCACCGGAATCACTCGAGTGCCGACTGGGTGCTCGGTTCAGCCATGCCAGGGTTCCAAATGCATGTCCGTTCACTGCTAAGAGAGGACTGAAATGTTTCACTTGGATGCCATTAGTTTGCTTCCTGGTGCGTAGCTAGCAGACGAGCTCCCTTCTGGATGCGTCAGAATGACGACCTCACAACAGAAGGCCTTTTTGTGTTCTCCAATTCAACAATCGACTATTGCAAGTCTGTCACTGCCGCGCAGCGTGATTTTCGGCGAGAGTACGGCACTGCACCCGCTAACTGATCAGAGCAGTCGGCGTTGGCACGAGAAGTTCCAACAAACAGGTTGTTTGTGTAAGAGTAAATCAACATGCGCTCCTCGTGTTTCCGACGAAGACGTTGGACGCATCCGAAGGAGTTTTGTAAGAAGTCGCCGGAAGTTTACTCGTCGTGCCAGCAGAGAGCTAGCCATTCCACACACGGCTGTCTGCCGTGTTTCCCGACGGCGTTTGTTTTCTAGCAGGACGGAGCAATACCGCTCTGGCTGTTGCGAGTTCGAACATTCCTGAACAACGAGCTTCAGTACTGATGAATTGGGCGTCAGGGACCTGCTGTTTTAGCATTATGCCACTGGCCACCGAGGTCGTCCGATCTCACTGCCTGTGATTTTTTCTTGTGGGGGTTTTTGAAGGATTCAGTTTCCGTGCTGCCCCTTCCTACAATAATGGACAAACTTCGAAACAGCATAACCACAGTAGTGGCTGCAATAACACCAGACATGGTCGCTAATGTGTGGGACGAATTTGGCAAACGTGTAGATGTGTGCCGTACGTCTGCGGAAGGCATTCTGAGCATTAGTGATAATTGTAAGCAAACTTTACTATCACTCTTTACCGAATCGTAAACAATTCGTTTAGTTTCACAATCATAGCGCATTGAAATCTGATGAATGTTTTTAAACATTCTGTATATGGACTTCTTTATCGTTGCACATAGCTCCAGACGTTAGGATGTAATGACTATAAAACGTCGATTCACTCTTTCAATTCAACAACACAATAATAACTGCAAACAGAATGCGTACAGTGACAGAGTGATGCTGGTGTGGAGTGGCGTAAAAATTAAATATGCCGGACGTTGTTGGCTACCGTTCATACACCAAGCACCTCAACTGGCATCACATCACTCCCACACCACACTGAGAGAATAGCCAACCAAATATTTGTTTGTGTAGGGTCAAAAAAATATTTAGTTACACCGAAAAATATTTTTTCCATCAAACAAAACTTGAAAAGCAACAAGATTTATTTTGTTCAGTTAACAAAATACACGATTGAATTGACAAAACCTCTGTGTTGGGTCAAAATAAATTCGACTTTCAACAAAATATTTGGCTGAATCAACAGTATATATGTTTTTGGTCACTAATTTGGTTACCTGCGTTCGAAAATACAGTTCGAGAGTTTGTTTGTTGTTTGCGACAGTTAAGATAGTAACAGTGTTTATTAGTGCATTTATAGAAGCTTAATAATGGTATAAACATCATAATTAAACAAGTTACAACAGGAAACTAAAAAGTAAAGTTGTAAAACTTGAAATATTTATTTTCGCACATCCAGTATTTGAAATGTGTAAAAAAAAAAACATTTAGATTTCATTAGTAGTCGCTTAAGCTGAGGTTGGTACGACATAGAGCTTGGGCGCAGCTGACCTACATTAGAATCTCGGTCGCACTGACCTACATTAGAATCTCGGTCGCACTTCAATGTTTTTTATATTAATCTAAACTGCTCAATGTACGTAGAGCCAAACAAATCTTTAGTTGCCAAAACCAAATCTTCGTTTGGGGCAATCAAATAAGAACGAAAAAAAAAAAAAAGTGGCATCAACAACAAAATATTTTGTTTCACCAAAAAAAACCTTTTCCTCGGCGCACTTGAGAGCGCGCACCACGACGTGGTCACCTCGCCACCGCCACGCCACGTCCTTGCCACTGGAGTACGCGCCCTGGCCAAGAGAAGACTGCCTGCGAAGGACGTCCCTGAGGGTAGACTCGCGACATCGGCTCCCGAGTCACGTCGGCGCCCGGGCCGCCTGCGTGTCACGGTCGCAGCGACGCGACGTGCCGCCATACGGGAAACGACGTTAGGGCTGGGATACGCCGCCGTCCCAGTCGTTCGACGTCGCCCTACCTCCTCGCTTCTTTCTACCGCTATTCCTCTCACTAATATGCTTCACATGGCTTATACAGCGCCATTTGCTTCTGTCGATATTATGATAAAATAACGTTACACATTTGCATCAAATAACGTCCTTTGACAGTTCATACAGTAAATTATAGATACAGTCTATTCGCGGTACCTTCACACCTTTTCAATTAGATATTTAAAAAAACACTTGATATGCGATGCATTTGGTATAGTCTATTCCCGGTTTCTTCACACTTTTTGAAACAACTCTTTGAAAAATAACCCCATGTACGGCGTGTTTAGTTTTTCCTAAATATGCCATGTATCACAAGCGTATTATTCTTCTGTTAACATAAAAGTACCATATCTTTGGTAAAATCGAACATTCATTTATATATTTTCTATAAATTATAATATTTATTTTATAACTAATACGAATAAAAACAGTGGGAATATAGGTGTGTTGGTAATGCCTAGTAAGAAGTAGTTCTTGTGCAAAATAGTATTACACTGAGTGCGCACGAATGCGGTGCGTTGTCCGTCTGGTGTAATTTTCTAAGCTTTGTCTGCATGGGGCGGAGGAATATCCTGGAAGTAGAACTTTAGCAGGGCTTCAGAAAAGTTGGAAGTAATCGAGAATGGACTATAGTTTCCTAAATATGTAATCTATCGCAAGCGTTTTTATTCTTCTGTTGATATAAAAGTACCTTATTTTTGGTGATATCGAAATTTTATTTCTCTATGAAATGATAAAATTTCATTTATAATTAATAGGAACAAGAACTGAAAGAAAATTGGTAATGCCTGCTAAGAAATGTTTATCATGCAAAATATTATTAAACTGAGTGCACACAAATGCTTCGTGTCATTGTCATTTTGGGAATTTGCTTTTTGCTTTCGTGCCGTATGTGAAAACATCTTGGAAATGCCCTCTTTAATTTTCTAAGTAGTATGAACGTGCATCACGTAGGTAAATAACGAAAGGCATTATACGAAAATGTAATAACTAAAAAATTAATAGAACACGACACCTAGGAAAAAATGGGCAAATTTTTATAAATTGTGCAATTAACAATCACAAAATTTACGAAATTAAAATTGTAACATGGTATGAGGAAAGTATTCGAGCAGTATTCAAATAATAAAAATGCCAGGAAAATAAAACATTTCTAAGTTAGCTTTTTTATTATGGGTGAGAGGATAAGGAGGAGGGGAGTGGGAAATAAGAAAGGAGGTACATGTTAAGATTTTATATGTACGTTTTCAGCCTATTTTATCTTTCTTCTGTGAGATATTAGTTGCAGGCAGTTTAAAAAAAAATTAAAATTAGGGAATTACCTCATCCAATAAGTTTCTTATATTCGAGCTGAAATCTCGGATGCCGTGCAACCACTACGAATCTCGAACTAGGAACTACACTACACACGTCCTAAGATAGAGTTCGCATGTACGAGGTGGGGCTGACGCTAAGTGAACCGTTTCCCCCTACCCGAGGGAAGACTGTGCCAGTCGTACAAGTCCCGGCCAGTATGAAAACAGCATGAAGTGAGGCAAGGCACAAATTTGGTAATGACGGCAGGTGACCAACGGAAGAGAGAGAGAGAGAGAGAGAGAGAGAGAGAGAGAGAGGAATAAAACCCCACATAGCTGTAGTGTCCCCTTTCACTACTCACTAGAGATTCCCGTCCGAAAAATTCACGGACCCACCAGGGCCTGAGATCGAACAGCTGAGTGCAACCGGTCGGGATCGAACCGGTGAACTGCTGAATGCGAAACACCTCTTGTTACGTATGCTACCGCCTGACCACACACCTCGGTCAATGAAGACTAGTTACTAACCACCGAGTCTCGACTGTGAGTCTTAAGTTTTAAGAGCGCCATTTGTATAGTTGGTCGAATCCGTTTACTGATAGGCTACTGCAGCCTGACGACAAACAGTGCTCGTAGCGCCAGTATACCGAGCGAGGTGGCGCGTCAACTGGACTCGAGTTCGGAAGAACCCGAGTACGAGTTCCCTGGACCAGACATCCTACCGTTTTTAACGTAGTTTTTATAATCCCCTCCAGGCGAATACCAGGATGTTACCTCCATTCCTAACCCACTACTCTTTGTCACACCTGGCGGATGATGACCCCACTGTCAAGATGTTAACTGTGTTTGACCCCAAAAATATAATTTTTTTATAACTGTACCAAACATTGTTCAACTCGTACGCACTGTATGTGAAGACATTTTCCTAAAATAAAAAATGTTATCAAATTATTTTAAAAAAACATAAAGTGGTGTCAAATACAATGTTCTTCTGTTTTGTTGCAGCCATGANTTAAAAAAACATAAAGTGGTGTCAAATACAATGTTCTTCTGTTTTGTTGCAGCCATGATGACAAATACTTACTAAGTTGTCCAGATCAAAATTTACAACTTAAACTAATGTCGTGGGCTACTGCTTGGCATATATGTAATCACCAAATAACCGTTCATACATTGGAAAAAAAAACGTTAGAAAATTCAGAAATATCTTTATATTTAACTTTTTTTCATACACGTGGTTGTTATTTTATGANTACCAAACATTGTTCAACTCGTACGCACTGTATGTGAAGACATTTTCCTAAAATAAAAAATGTTATCAAATTATTTAAAAAAAACATAAAGTGGTGTCAAATACAATGTTCTTCTGTTTTGTTGCAGCCATGATGACAAATACTTACTAAGTTGTCCAGATCAAAATTTACAACTTAAACTAATGTCGTGGGCTACTGCTTGGCATATATGTAATCACCAAATAACCGTTCATACATTGGAAAAAAAAACGTTAGAAAATTCAGAAATATCTTTATATTTAACTTTTTTTCATACACGTGGTTGTTATTTTATGATACATATGTGTCATGCGGTAGCCCATAGGATTCGGCTTATTTTGTAAATTTTTTATTATAGTAAACTGCCGTCACATTTAATGCGTACAAGATGAACAATGTTTGGTACAAATATAAAATGATTAAATTTTTGGGGTCGAACATTCTTAAGAGGAATCCCTAGTAAATACAATTTTAACGTATCAGGGTTACGTCTGGACATTAAGGAAGCATTACGAAGGGCCGTCCCAAGGTTGCATCAGGCATTCCCGGGTAGCTGAATTTCTCGCATATTATATATGTAACATTAGGATATTATTAAATGCGAGGAAAGCCAATATTGATTAAACTACAGCTGTCATTTTCTGTACGTTTCTTTTTTCCCTTATGGGTTCCGCCTGCCTGGCACTTGAACTGCGTTTCATAGTGTTTGAAAGCCTGATTTTTTGACAAAACTATTAAACGTGCCCCCAGTATGTTTACCTATGAAAAAAACAACATACCCCAGACGAGGAATGAATGGTACTTTGAAGTTACCACGCATGCTGTAAATATTATTTTGGAGCCCTCCAAAATAGTTTAAAACTATTTTTTTCAGACTGCCGTATCTTAAAACATACTAGCCGGACACGAGTCAAACTACGACAGGAGCCGTTATTAAACTTTGCCGCAGACATTTCATCGATAAATTAGTTGGATCACTTGTGAAAGTCCCATAGGTACACGCAGCACTACGAGAACACTGCACGCCAGTTCAGAGCCTTGCGCGTAGCGGCGATGGCGCTCTTGTAGCGCCTGCCAGTGTCACCCTTATAGGTCTCGCGCTTCTCGGCCAACACAGGAGACAAACCGATGAAGGCAGTCCGAAAAGCAATAAAAATGCTGGTTTTAACCATTTGCACAAATTGTTTCCTCCTCGGATATACACTGAAGAGCCAAAAAAAAAAACTGGTATAGGCGTGCGTATGCAAATAACAGAGGTATGGAACCAATCAGAGTAACGCGATGTTGTCGGCAGCTAGATCGGTTACTGCTGCTACGATGGCAGGTTATCAAGATTTAAGTGAGTTTGAACTTGGTGTTATAGTCGGCGCACGAGAGATGGGACATAGCATCTCCGAGGTAGCGATAACATTTGGATGTTCGCGTACGACCATTTCACGAGTGTACTGTGAATATCGGGAATCCGGTGAAACATCATATCTTCGACATCGCTGTGGCAGGAAAAAGTTCGTAAAAGCACGGGAAAAACGATGACTGACGAGAATCATTAAATGTGACAGACGTGCAACCCTTTCTCAAATTGGCGCAGATTGAATTTGTGGACTGCCCTGCAGGATTCATGGTGTGAACTGCCTCTTGCATACCTTCAGACATTAGTCGAGTCCATGCCACGTCGTCTTGCGGCACTTCTGCGTGGTCGGGGGGCCCTACGCGATGTTAGGCCATTGTACCAGTTATTTTGGCTTTTCAGTCTATTAAACCGTTAAAAAGTAAAACGTAGCGGCTGTTGATAGTGCTTTTTTTTTTTTTTAAGTTTCCTGGAAAAAATCGTATCCCCATACCATACTAGAAATATTTTACTAGGCAGTGCCCATATATATCGTTACGTAGTGATACTGCAAAATTTTCGTAATGGAAATTGTGCGATACTCGCAGTTCACACGTTGTGAATCATATTAAGATTTACAACTGCATCACGGCTGTATTTAACCCGTACAGGGACACAAACAGCAGTGTATTTCGGACTCTGATTTACTGTATTCAGTCTTTCGATATAAGAAAATTATATTTATTCACAGCGGTGTTCCATTTGTTGACATTAATCAAGTGCCAAGTTCCCAATTTTCCCTTTTTGAAGCTCGCAAACCACAAATACCGTCTCACTTTCAGAAATTAGGATTTAAAAAAAACTGTGCTACCTTGAAAGAGAATATATATTTTTCTATTTATTGACTTCAAAAATGTGTTTATTTGATTATGACGATTTCTAAATATTTGAACAATAACGCTTTCTAAACTTATTTTGCAATGAATGAAGGCAATGAAGTTTAGCTACCCCTATACAATCTTAAAGTGGCTTGGTCGAATTTATTTGTTTTGTAAAGCCCCAATTTGTGATAAAACGTAATACATACTACTAACCCCCGTGCTGTTTTTCTCATATGCAAAACTTAATTTTTTAAATTATTTCATTATGTTTTTCAGTGGCCCTGAACAGCGACAAAGCCGTGGGAGGGGAACACTAGAGATTAAGGTAATGGGGAACTGTCGCAGCATTTGCCTGGGGTGATTTCGGAAAATTCTTCTTCGAACGTATTTTTCGTATTCAACAGTGGTAAACCAGCACGTAAGCAAACTCAGTACGCTAACTGTAACATTGGATATCTACAACCACGAAAGAATTTCACTCGACATACAAATTGGCGGCACCGGTCACGACGAGTGGAACTGAACTGCCACCCCAGCATTGTTTTTTTTTTAGTAGGCCCACTTNAAATTGGCGGCACCGGTCACGACGAGTGGAACTGAACTGCCACCCCAGCATTGTTTTTTTTTTAGTAGGCCCACTTGCCGTTAGGGTTAGAGAAGAATGGCAAACATCCCAGACTGTTAAAATTACGGCTTCCACGCCATTTACTTCATGAAAATTGCAGAGAGATTTGCCCAGGCAAATTACTTGTGTCGTTTAACACCGCTCGTCTACTCTACCGTTGGCATGCACACTACCTTGCTACGCTACGCACGTATTTTAGAACAATCAGTAGCACAGGTGTGGATACAGAAAGATGCAGCAGTATGATACCANTGCTACGCTACGCACGTATTTTAGAACAATCAGTAGCACAGGTGTGGATACAGAAAGATGCAGCAGTATGATACCACTATAAAACAGTCAGTCGATTCTAGGGAAATTTATTTTTCCGATTCTGAGATTTAAAAAAAATGTTGGGCTATGGTACAAAAAGTAATTATCATATTCTTTTTTCGATTATACACCGCTGTTGAGCCACTAAAAACGCACGTGAGATCTTTTATTAATAATAGCAGAGAAATATCAGACCCGTGATTTATTTGTTGTTAATTTTGAAACCTTCTACCTACATGCTTTGCGCTCTGGAATATAATTCACACTTATTAATGACACGCACGGCCGAGACAATCCCGAATCTAACTGAGAACTGCTTGCACTTAAATATGGCTCCGTATCAAGCCTGCTTCATTTGTGGAACTAACTACGCTACAAAACGTTTTTTTAAAGTGTTTATTGTTACGGTCCAACACAATATTGTTTAATTATAATAGCAAGTGTTATTACGACCGAGTAGGGCCAAAAATCAGTCCTCCGTCACCACAAAACAGACTGCTTAGCTTGTACGAACTCTCAGTTACTTAATTTGAGAGTGCATTTGAAAACAGTTGCTTGCGGCAAAAGCTGTAGCCCGAAGGAAGCCCTCTTCAGATATACGGAGCACCTGTCAGAGAGTCCAGTACCTACCGCGACCAAGTCCGGTAGTAACACACATTCACATTCGCTCTGCTAAGAGGACTGAACACGGAAGCACAAACACCAAACGTGCCAANGTCCGGTAGTAACACACATTCACATTCGCTCTGCTAAGAGGACTGAACACGGAAGCACAAACACCAAACGTGCCAAACAGCAACGGTAAAGAGTATTACATCCCATTCACATTCGCGTTATCGAGCGAGGTGTCGCAAAGGTAAACCCCCNCAACAGCAACGGTAAAGAGTATTACATCCCATTCACATTCGCGTTATCGAGCGAGGTGTCGCAAAGGTAAACCCCCTCGTACTCCCATTCCGGAGGACATGGCTTCGATCCCCGATCCGGCTATCATAATTTCGGCTTTCCATGGTTTCGCTGAATCACTCCAGGCGAATTCTGAGTTGGTTCCTTACTACGGGTCATGGCCGATTCCTTCCCCGGCCCTGATTCTCTGAGCAACCTGCTCCGTCGTTAATGACCTCGCTGTCGATGAAACTTCAAGCCCTGCATCTTTACATACCTATCTATAGGTTGTCCACTCTAACTGCATGCATGCTACCATACACATTGGCATGCAAGCTTCAAGTTAAGTTGGCAGCGAATTAAGGGAAATAGTTCCGAGCCTTGACTTTGTATTGCAAGTGTAACATTTAAATTGATGGTATATCAAGGGGGTTTTCTGCTATTACACACTAAAGTACGAAATGGTAAATTATACTAGTAACACATTTAAGTTCCCAAAAATTTCACGCTTTCAATTGACTGGCACGTGAATAGTTACAATTCCCATAGCTATGCACATTTTACGTATGGCGGAAGGGTTCAAAACAAGGAGAAAAGTGCTCAATAAATAGTGACCAGTCTCTATCTACACACTTAATATACTTGATTTGAAGCTGTGGTGGCGCAAAACTCGTGCCCTACAAGCCATAGAAAAAAGTTGCTGTTTTCATCTGTCGCGCCATCAGTTGAGGGGCTTAGGTAAATGTGCGATCACCAGCCTTAATATACCCCTCCCCTTTCCCCATAGCGATCACGGCGGATTAGAGTAGGAATTTTTTTCCGCATGTGAGTTAATGGAGAGATTTGGGCAGCTCTTAACAGTGAGATCTTGAGAGCCGGTGAGGGCGATTGTTGTGAGTATGGAGCGGCGCCGGAATGAAAGGGTGAGGTAAACGGGAGATCCCCGAGAAAACCCGCCGACCAGCGGCATCGTCTGGCACGATTCCCAAATGCGAAAATTCGGGAGTGACCCGGCCGGGTATTGAACCCGGTTCGCCTTGGTGGAAGACGAGTAGTCTAACCGCCCAGCCACCGCGGCCCTTTTTTTCCACATGTGGGAAACCTGTCGTTCCTTTGGCGTGACGTTTCACCTCACTCATTCACCAGGTTGACCGGGAACAGTAGACCTGTCCGCGCAGTGTAGCAGGGGAACATGCGAAGAAACGACAGCCACCGTCGGTCCAGAGGTGGTGTTGCACTGCGGCCACAGAGGACTTAAGAATACAGAAATGGACAACCGCTTTCACCGCGATTAGCAACGCCAGCAAAATGGCGTCACTGGCCACCGACATGTCGGAACGCCGTTCGCCAACCAGCGTCTGGTAGCTTACTTGCCAGCCGGCAGCCAAACGGGGAATCTTTTGCAGCACGCAGTGATAACCTATATGTCGCGATGGAAGATTCCTTGGACGATTGCCTGCAAACCTGCTTGGCCGCTTCCATGGATGAGTTTATGGAATATTTTGCCATCTGCTGTCCGTTTTCAGGGAAGTTTTCGTAGTTGGTCGTGTGCAATTTTCGATGAAGGGTTTCCTACATGGTTGAAATTTTAGCCAATCAGAGTGAGGGTGGTAGAATCATTTTGTTTATTTTGTTTTGAGAAATAGCGTAAAACTACAAAACACGAATAAATAATAAATAAAAATCAAGAAAATGTTTACTGATTCTATAACAGTATTGTGTGAAAATTATGCTAAACGTTCGTGTTTATTTACAAAGAATGTTCCAGTTATAACAACAAAACCGTTAGGCTGTGTGTATAAATGCATAATGCTGATGTCGAGAGCGAAGATTGTTCCTGAACCATTGTTGTAGAAGTAAAGTCATGTAAGATGCACTCGTCTTTACTTGAGCGGCAACAAGTATCGTTGGATAGGTTATTCCAAAGAACCTTCCACAAATGCTTGTATGCAAGCTCGGGCATAGTCCATTTACGGTTATTTCCTACTTTTCTTAAGTCCCACTAAATTTATACTTTCTGGATATTCATCCGCCTCATGCAAACAAAGCTTAACCGAGATAGGAAATTACACCAAAGGAACAGTGTACCGCACTATTTCATGCTAAGCATTACCAAAGCACATATTTTCTCCCTGTTTATATTCGTGTTAATTATAAATGGAATATTATAATTCATTTATAAAAGGTAAGTAAAACTTCAATTTAACCAAAAATAAGGTATTTTTAACACATTTAGGAAACAACCAAGCCCGTCATGAGTACATGGGCTGATTTTTCAAAGTTTGACTCAAATAGACTATAGCAGGCCTCGTTTAAGCTTCCACCTGAGCCGGTACGGAAAATTTTATCATGACGTACAGACTTAACCAATTAAACACAAGCCCCGTTCTAAATTTTCGCGCGGCCAATTAAATGGGAACGCCCGTATGAAAGGAACCGCCACGCAATTTCACTTACGTCATGCTCAACCATTCTGTGCTGTAGCTGCCGTGAACAGTGGATGTTGCGTGCGGCGGAAACGCCCGACTGGGCCCGAGCTCTATCGAAGCTGTCGCGAGAGGGAGGGAATATCCGAGCTTTCGCGGAAGAGGAGTGGCAGGTGGGAGGGTCCAGTGATCGATACCCGGAGGGGCTGTTATCCCGCTCAAGGCAGACCTCAGGAGGCGTCCCGAACACCAGGTAGCTGCTTAATTTTTTATTAGAAATCTGATTGTCTCAGTGACGCCCGCGCGTAAACGCTGCTGCCCTATCGCAGACGCATGGAGGCCGATCTTCAACGCCCGTCGTACTTTCCAAGACAGCGGCGTCAGTCTATCTGTACGACGGCTTTGTGAATGAATACGCGAGAGTGTGTGAGAAGAAGGTAGTCAGTGTATACACGAAACAGAATCAAAAGTGAAAGCAATTTCCACATGTAGACCGTTTACGGTAAACGGAGCACTTTCGAAAGCCCCGCTTAAGATCTACTTGCATGTACGTTATGTATTCTTCCACCATATGTTAAATTTACGTTACCACGGGCCTGATCACTTTATTCACGCGTCGGTCAAGTGAAACTAAAATTATTTGAAAATTAGTATTTTACAAATTTGCTTATTCTTACACTTATAAGTACAAAAAAAAAACGATAAAGCTAAAGAAATAATTTCACCATTCACAAAATACTTACCTAACACTTTTAACTCAACGCCAAGAAATGTAACTAATTTCCTTCAGTCGTTACCAACTTTATTGAGCACATGGCAGTGGCGTGTTCTTTAAAACACATGCTGGTCGAGGCAATGACATCTTCAAAGGTTGATTTCGAAAGTTCTCAATTAACCGTGAACAATCTTTAACACCTTTATTTCCAATGATGCTGGACAAGTGTGCGTTACACTCTCCTACAATGTAGACCTCCTGCACGGCGATAGCAGAGATTCTCCCCTCTCCCGAAAAGAAGCGTTGCGGTTGCCCCCGGAGCCAGGTCTGTAAAGTTTGTTGCGCCTCACCATCCAGACTGAACCCATGACAACTTAACTTCTCGTTCACTGGACCGAAACCCGTAATTCGTTGCAAACCAAGACGACTGAGGTCCGAAGAATGCGTGGCCACGTACGCATCCCTTTTACAGCCCGGATCTGGCGCCTTCCGATCATGAAATCTTTGGTCCAGTGAAGGAATAGCAGCTCAGATGGTGATGTCCAACAAGTGATGCAGACCTAGCTTCGGATGCAACCTAGCAGATTTTTTGGAAAAAAAAAAAAAAAAGTGAGGGTAAGGAGAAGATAGCTGTGCAGTAAAACAAAAGCTTCTGTTTAAGAATGCAGCAGTCGGTTTGGCTGCAGTTCATCTTCCGAAGACTGTTTCGTCCACATTCATATTTCTTTACAATTTTGAATTTTTTTTTAAATTTTAACACGTATTTACGGGNCCACATTCATATTTCTTTACAATTTTGAATTTTTTTTAAAATTTTAACACGTATTTACGGGCAGGAACTTGAGCTCGTTAACTACTTAAAAACTATGGAGGCTAGGTTATTCGGTCTAACAATAAAATACTTGCGTAGCTTAGCTTATCAGTTAGCTGTAAGAAATAGCATTGGTCATAGATTTCAAAATGAAATTGCAGGCCAAGATTGGGTCATCCTACTTTATCTGTTCGCAAACCCGAAGCAACATCTGGTGCAAGAGCCATGGACTTTAATAAAGTTGCTGTAGATAGTTTTTTTTCGTTGCTAACGAATTTACTTGACAAGCACATACTAACGGCTTCTCAAATATTTAATTGCGATGAAACGGGCGTTTCAGTGAACCCTTAAAACCAATCAAATATCATAGCTTACAAGGGGAAACGTCAAGTCGGATCGTTAACATCCGCAGAAAGGGGCGAAACTGTAACCTGCCTAATTTGTATGTCGGCAAGCGGAGCTTACATGCCCCCGATGCTCATTTTTCCTCGAAAGAAGAAGCAGAAAGAATTTGAGTTAGGATTGCCACCAGGAGGTTGGGCTGAGGTGCACAGCACTGGATGGATGACTGCTGAGTCATTTTTTGTACGATTTAAAAATTTGTGGAATTTTCTAAGGCATCAAAAAACTTCCCGGTTCTTCTTATGTTAGATGGCCACTCAACACATACCAAGAACCTTGAGGTTATAGACTACGCGAGGGAGAGTGGCGTTTCGTTGCTATGTCTACCACCACATTGTTCTCACAGACTTCAGCCACTTGATGTTTCTTTTATGAAGCCTTAAGTCTTCATTACAGCGATGAGCTTCGAAAATGACTACGAAGCAACCCAGGGAAAGTAGTAACCCTCTTTCAAATTTCAACGCTTTTTGGATCAGCTTTTATCCAAAGCGCAACAATGAAAACTGCTTTTGATGGTTTCCAAGCTACAGGAATATGACCAACTGACCCATCCATATTCACCGACGCCGATTTTCTCCCAGCAGACACAACTGACATCGAACTTGGTAGGCCTTCAAGTGAAGAGGTGATCATATCTGGAGTTGAACAATTGGAATTACCTTTGCCTAGCACACCAGCTAAAAAGACATTCCTATCAGGTTGGATGATAAAGCTGGCGAGGTTTCAGCCAACTCTAATGATGACACGCCAACTAAGAAGGTCTGATTTAATGAGGCTAATTGTGCCACTCCTGGGTGCTCTTGGATGACGACTGACAACAGGGCCTCTTCATTTCATATTTCACCTGAAATTCTAATGGCTATCCCAAAAGTTAAAGTAAGTGCTAAAAGGACGAATCGGAAGAGGGGGAAGGCTGCTGTTTTAACAGATACCCCATACAAAAAAAGAGTTAGAAGCTGCTATTAAGGAAAAATAGGAAAATAACTTTGCAAAAGAAGAAAGAGCAAGGATACAACAATTGAAGAACGAGAATAAAATTAAGAATGGAAAAAACAAAGGAAAGTGCCTGAATATAAATGGAAAAATGAAGGAGCTGAAGAGAGAACCCAAAACTAACGAGAATGATTCTGAGGATTGTTCTGATTGTGAATGTTTATATTGCGGTGAATTTGACTCAAAGTCAGTTGAAGGTTGGGTCGCTTGTTCCACGTGCAAAAAATGGGCACACAATTCCTGTGCGGCAATAGATAGCGAAGATGATGAGGCTGTCCTAGTGTGTGAATTTTGTGAATAGGCTTAAGAAAAGGACACAATCAATGAAAACTGTAGTTAAACCTTTATAATCACTTAAAAGTAAATAAAAGTAGAGCAAACTTATTATTTCTTTACTTCCACTAGTTTTATATGTTTTTATAATTACTTGTCATTACCACCCCGTTCTGCCCCATGCCCGGGGCAAAACGGGGAACATGACATAATTTACTTTTTTTTTTAAATAAAATATTGTTGTTTTGTTTTCTTACAATATTATTGTATTTTCGTGACTGATACATTATAATGTGCTCATAGAAAATGTGCAGCTCTCTTAAATAATCCTTTTGTATTTTTAGAACATATTTTCAACTTGGTACCCCATTCTGCCCCGGGTTACCCTATGTCTATGTGTGTATCACCCTACAAACTTTTGAACGCATCAACAGAATTTCACCCAACTCGGCACACACATAATATAACTTAGTAAGGACATCCGGCTTGTACAGTTTACGATTGCGTCAAATGATTACTTTCAAAATTATGGCCATTCAAATATTTAGGGTTTAATGTAATATATCGAGAAGCATTCAACCGATTTAAACCAAATTTTGTATCTTTACATGCAAGCATTAAATTTATAAATGGATATTGATATTGTACTGCCAGTTTGGAAGATAACACTACATAAATAAATAAAGCTTTTACGTTATAGCTCGAAAACTACGAAACCGATTCTCGCCAAATTTGACATAAATAATACTATGGTAGGCTATGTAAACATACTCGATTTAAATCGATAAAGCACTACAAAATAGCAGCCATACAAATATGTAAGGTTTATTTGATATATTTACCATACAGTTATCCAAATTTCGACCAAATTTTGTATAGTGAAAGTAACTATTACAAGCATCATATATGGTAACAAATAGTCACTAAGTAAGAGAGTGCCACATGAATACATAAAGTTTTTATGTCATATTTCGGGAAACAATTGACCTATTCTTACCAAATTTTGCAAACAAATACTACTATGGTAGGCCTTATAAATTTTGGTTTTGAATGGGCCAGACACTTATTTTCAAAATGATGCCCATATAAATATTTTAGCTTAGTATGCTATATTTACGAAACCATGTAAGCTATTTCTTTTTAACTTTGTATGGCGACAATATATTTAAATAAAAACATCAAAAGGGTCTACATGGAGACTATTTTGTCACCATTTCGTAATATAGCACCACATTAATAAATAAAGTTTTTATGTCATACATCGGGAAACAATTGACCGATTCCTGCCAAATTTGACGAAAAAGTTTTACTGTCGTTGGCCATATTAGTTTATATGTTTTAAGTCGGCCAGGCACTTATTTTCAAAATGGTGGTAAAATAAACATTTTAGTTTAATATCCTAAATCTATGAAACCATGTGATCAATTTTAACATATCTTTGTATGCAGGTAGTATATATTACAAACATAAAATTTGTCCACACAGATGCGTTCTTGTCGGCCATTTTGCGTGATAACGCCACATTAAGAAATAAAGAAATAAAGTTTTTGTATCTTATGTCTGGGATAAATTAACCAATTCTTACCAAATTTGGCAGACAAGTAGTGGTTTGGCAGGCGATGCCAACGGATATATCTTAGGTGAGTCAGACACTTGTTTTCAAAATGGCTGCTACACAGGCATATTAGATTACATATCTTCAAAACTATGTTATCAATTTCAACTTAACTTTGTATACTGGTAGTAGTTTTTACAGCCATCAAATATTTCTACAGTTTCTTTTGTGCGCCATTTTGTAAGATAGTGGCACATGAATTAATTAACTTTTTATGTCATATCTCGGGAAACAACTTACCAATTCCTAATAAATTCCGCAAAGTCGTTTTACTACAGTAGGTTAAATTAATTTATATGTTTTATGAGGATTAGTCACTTATTTTCAGAATGGCGGCTATATAAACATTTTATCTTAGTGCGCCATATCTACGAAACCATGTAAACTATTTCAACTTAACTTTGTTTTCTTGCTGTATATATGCAAGCAGCAAATGAGTTTATTCATAAACTTCTTTCTCCATGATTTTAGAAGATAGCATCACATTCAAAATTAAGCTTTTATGCTCATATAGGGAACCGCAATCATACGATTCCCTCTAAATTCATGCGAAAAGGTATACTATTGTAGTCCATATACATTTATAAGATTTAAGGGATTAGTCACATATTTTAAAAATAAAAGCTGTGTGAATATTTTTTCTTAGTATTCCCCATGTCCCAAATAAATTTCAACTAAACTTTATGTGTTGGCAGTATATATGACAATCATCAAATGTGCTAATACATTACAATTTTTGTTCGCCATTTATGAAGATCGTCACATAAAAAAATGGAGGCTTTGGCCATATCTCGGTGACCAATCATCTAATTCCCACCAAATTTTACACGCAGGTAGTGCTGCGGTATGCGTCTTACATGTTTTAGGCGGGCAGACAAGATTTTTTTTATAATTGCGTTAATATAAATAATTCAGATTCGTATATCTATAAAATATTCAACAACATTAAACCAAATTTCGTACACCAACAGTTATATTAGGAGCACAAATGTTGCGTACAGATATCCTCTTTTGCCGGTTTTTAGCAAAATATTGCCAGGTGAGAAAATGGAACATTTTGCCATATTTCCGGATCTATTCAACTAATTACCACCAAATTTTTCACACCAGTAGTGCTACAGAAGGGCAAATAAACTTAAATGATTTAATTGGGCCAGACACTGATTCTCAAAATGGCGGCCATGTAAATAATTTAGATAAATTGACGTATCTCTATTAAACAATTTAACCAAATTCTACCAAACTTTCTATACGGACAGTATTTATTAGAAACATCGTATACATAACCTCTTTTTTACTCAATTTTGTATAACACCAAGTAAGGAAATTAAGTTTTTATACCATATCTCGGGAACCAATCAACTGATCTCCACTAAATTCTTCACACAAATATCGCTTCGGTAGGCCAGATAAAATTACGTGTTTTAAGTGGCTAAGACACTTATTTTCAAAATGATGGCACCGTTAATATTTCAGGTTATTAAACCCCACCCACTAAATAATTAGACTGATTTAATCCGAAGTTGGTGCCCGAAATCCTATCTCCGGAATGCAGTTGGTCGCACGCTTGTCTCACTACTTTTGAATATGTGTCTGGTACCATCTCTAATTATACTGGTGTCAACGAGATGTCAAGACCCACCTACCATATAAGATTTTGAGAACTTTATTAAAAATGATTTTCACTCATGTAGAGGAAAGCGGCCTCATTAGTTATATCAGTAACTTCTTGTTTTCAGCTATTTTTTTTAGTAACCTGTGAACCGAATGTAAGATACGCACGAATAATAACCTACTGAATTCTCTACACAATTAACCTTGTAGTCAAGTATATGTTCAGCGGGAAATTTTTAATCAAGGTAGGTTGTGGCGAAACTACGGTCATGCGTGTTTCACTGCCGTCTTTTACCTATCACGTTCCAATGCAAAACAAGAAATGAGCAAAATATGTTCGCAACGTTGGCTGCCATATGCAATGAACTGGGAACAGTTTATACCAGGATTATAACACGGCCTTATTTAACAGTGTTGCCATTTTTCTGGTAACACACATTGTCCTCCCATTCGTACTGTTTGCCCTACGTGAACATTGCGGAGCGTGATGGTGTTTCAGCGAGACGTCCTGTATATCCGTGTGAAGGGGGTGATAAGTGTCTTACGGTATAGTCGTGGAGTGAGGGTGTTGTTTGCAAGCCAAGGGGGTTCTCACCCCAAGGTTCCAGTTAACTGCCTTCCTTTACGGCGGCCGGTTTCTGGCTCGATAAATCTCGAGGGACCTCGGCCAAGGAAACACTCGAGCCAATTTTTCTCCCTGGCGTTTCTGCGGATGCCAAGAAGCAACACGCAACAAGTGGAAATAACTGCGCCTTCTGTTCTCGAGGGGGTAAAAAAAAAACCGAGCTTACTTAGCCACGACTAATGGCGCCAGAGAACATGAGAAGGCCTAGGCGTTACACAAGAGGCAGTGGTCTGTTCTGTTGCAGTGGGTTGTACGTAGGCTTCTAAAGCTTAAGGAGAAAAAACATTAAAAAAACTAGGGAGGAAAAAAAAAGGAAAGTTGGCTCCTCTCTTTTTTTGTGGTAACTACAGAAAATGAAAAATTATAATAATTACAAGTCTTAAACATTTTTTGAACCCCAAATCTTGGGATATGCATAACCTACAAAAATTATTAGGAAGTTACTATGGTTATACAATAGTAAGCTACAAAGAACGAGATTAAACAATGATACAGTAGATTAAGCAATGGCACTGTAATTAAACTGAAATTGTAGTTTTGGTAAACGTGTTCTCAAATCTCAAGAGAAGATTAAGGGTGAATCAGTTAAACTATATTATATGTCTTCTCAGTGGTTCCGGGTACAAGAAATAAAACTATATTGTATGTCTTCTCAGTAATTATGTTGTTCATTATTGGACAAAACGTATTTAAATAATTTTTCCAATTTTTCCATTTTCTCCTGAANCCCTCTACCAGGTTCACAACTGTAACTGTAGCTGTACGTCACAAGATTATGCTTAGTAAAACTCAATATAACTGAACTTCTTTTGAGTGAGTTCTGAAACACATGAATTATGGCTGGGTGCTCTTATTATTGGGTAAAGTGTTCGAGGTCACCAAGGCGCAACGTTTGGACTTCAAAGTTCTGGGTTCGAATCCCAGATAAATTATGGACGTGTGTAATTTTTTAAGTCATGGGCTATGTTCATTTTATTTGTAATCCGAATCAAATTAAATTTATAACAATTTCCAAAATTCTACGTTATGCCTTAGTTGATTCGAGAAGCATCATCTACGCAGAGATGTAGAAGCTACTTAAGTAGGGAAAAAATGTTCACCTGTGCAGGAAACAATAATTTTCTGCCGAAAATGTTGTACCAAATATTCCAAAATTGATTTTTCTTCAACACTATATGTAACAACGTAAATAAATGGTAGCAAGACCACTGCGCTTTTGTTATGCAGTTTATGCGTTTATAGTTATACGTAGTAATTGTGTATGTGTAATGCTTATGTTAATTATTCCAGAGCATTGACGTAGTTAGTATGTTCGGCGGCCGTGATATTTAAGGTGTTTAACCCGTTTATGGGGACTGCTGATTGTTCCACCTAACCCCCCGCACCATTCAGCCAAAGAGAAGATGTGGTGTAGAGTGCACCTGCCAGTTACGCAATTACCATTTTCCTGGTCCCAAATTGGACTGCTTTCGTTTTTTATTAGCACTATGAAAGCAAACGCCAGTGGCGTGTGGTGAACTGTTGCAAGGTAAGCTGGCGTTAGCTCTGTGCTGTACCATGTTGCTTGCTAGTTTACACTTTTACCGCTAAACCGTAGCTCGGCAGCTGACGCCACAGCTGCTCGCTTGTGAGTAGTCGGGTTACATTCTATTTCCCTGGGGTGCACGGTGGGTACTGGCTCCCGCTGCGAGCACCGAGAATGTACAGCAGTGAGCAAGCACCACCTTATCTTGCAACACTTCACCACACGCCACTGGCAAACGCGGATAGCTTTTGAAGTTAAAAAAACTGTTCATACGAGTAACAGCTTTTAAACCTTTTTTGCACTTACTCTGGCCTAAATTTAAGGCAACTAAAATATAACCAAGTCAGTAAAAATATTCTATTCATATAAAAGATTGAGAATGTTGAAAAACTAACTGCAAACAAAGGCAATCAGAACTGTAGACCATGTGAATCTAGCAGTTCAATTAGAGACAGGAAAGTCAGAGTTGGTAGCATGCAGAACATGAAAATCGTTCTATTTCGTATTTCGTCTATGGTTTAACCACAGTCAGAGGAGCCCGTATTCTGTGACCTGGAAAACGGACTCAGTGAAGTTTGGAAATAAAATACTGCTATTCAGCGCGACTCGCACCTGATTTCTGTGAGCGCAGCTGTAGGAAGTTTTACTGCGTGATGTAGCATATTTTGTTGATTGAGATTGTTCCTCATTCATGGACTTCGATAAGCGTGGAGTTTCAATAGAGGAATAGTGAAGTAGTTTAAGGAGAAAGCAAGATTGGGTTTGTTCTAGGTACGAGGGTTATTCGGAAAGTAAGGTCCGATTTATTATAAAACATAAACCATCACAGATTTTTTTCAAACAACTTTTTGTATTTAATCCCTTACATGTTTCTCTATTTTTCTACGTAGTATCCATATTTGTTTAAACACTTGTCATAACGTTCTACACGCTTTTGTATGCCTAAGTCATAGACGTCTGCCGCTTGTGAGGATAACCAGTCTGTAACTGCTTCTTTCACGTCTCGTCCCCTGTGACAATCTTCTCTAAAAATTGACCACCTTCCTTATGATATCGGTCCAAAACATCAAGAGCAAAAGCCATTCTTTTCATTTGGTGTTCCTCAGTAAGCAGCCTGGGAACCCAACGTGCGCACAATTTGTGAAATTGCAAATTTTCAGAGACAATTTTTTGCAAAGTTGTTCTACCCACATTCGGAAATTATAATGCTTAAGTTGAAATTGTGAATCGCCTGTCTTCACGCATCTTTTCGTCCACGGCTTTGACCAAATCTTCTGTGATCACTGATGGTTGGCCTGATCGCGGTTCATCATGGAAATTTTCCCGTCCGTCCTTCAAAGCTCTCACCCACTTACGCACTTTGCTGTCACTCATCGCATTGGGGCCATACACTTGACTTATCTGTCGATGAACTTCCGCTGCTGAAACGTTCCTTGCTGTCAAAAACCGAATCACTGACCATATTCACAGTCGGCGGGCTGATCAATTGTTTTAAACATTTTGAACTGACACTGTAAACATCACACTGCAACAATACCAATGCAAATGGCGTCGTTTGACGAGCAATGCATGCCGGGAGTCGGTTCGCATGCCCGTTACAATGTTCGCGCGACATTCGATTAGCTACGGCGATTCGGACCTTACTTTCCGAATAACCCTCGTATATTTAGTTGTGTTCAGGCAGGATGTCTCCAAAAATGGACATGTCATAATGATGTAAGGCCTTCAGCGTAGACATTTATTCGTAATATGTTACACCATTCAAGCTACGCTTAAGTAAAACAAAATAATGAAATTTCGTTATTACTGCGTGGATTATTTTACAAGGCTCTAATTTTACCACTTTATTGCTTTAAAATATTTAAACGGCAACATTGTTGGATTTGTTTGTCTTGCAAAATATTTACTTGAGTTAACACAAACCTCCTTTATATACTGAAGATCCAAAAAAACTGGTATAGGCGTGGGAAAAAGATCGTGAAAGAACGGGACAAACGACAACTGACGAGAATCATTAAACGTGACAGACGTGCAACCCTTTATCAAATTGGCGCAGATTGGATTTGTGTACTGCCCTGCATACCTTCAGACATTAGTCGAGTCCATGCCACGTCGNGGGGGGGGGGGGTGGTACACAATATAAGCAGGTTTACCAGTTTTTTTGGCTCTTCAGTGTAGTTCAACAACATTTTCTTGACAAAATGATATTCGGGTGATTAAACCGTGATTTTAATGATAAACATTATTCTCTCGAACAAACCTTTTTCGTAAGTGACATTTCGTTAATGAATTATGTTTAAAGAAAACCTCTTTTCTTTGGGCGAAATTTCCTTAAGATAGAAGAAAATCTCGTATATGTTTTGGCGCCAATCTCCTTCGACATATTTTGGTCACCCGTAAAATTGTGGTATCGTTGTATTGTCTACTGTATTTTATTATAAAAACCAAATGGAAATGGAAACAATGAGTAAATATTTTAAAAATGTAACTCGGTATTACTGTTTTATACAGTTTCATATTTTACAATTTTTTTCTTTTTTATAAATAAGATAACATGCATACTCTTCCTCATGATACATATAGACATTACAAGGTTGAACCAGGTCGGATCTAGTTGTTACGCGGTGGGGTGGGCCGAAACTTATTTTTAGACTTCTAAAACTGTGAAATAAAAGGTGAATAAGTGAAAATAAATAGTAACCAAACAATATTTAATAATATTTTTGACTTTTACTCATCATTAAATATCTTGTTTTCAACGGAGATCTTTGAAGTGCAGTTTTAAGACACTAAGTGACCGAAAATGGTACATTTCAAGAATGTATAAATGTACTAATTTGATATGTATATATTCTAATAACTTATTTATTGGACCTTGAGTATGTATAGGTAGTACATCAGTAAAAGTTAGTTTAGTTTCTGTACTTTGTCAAATAATTTTTCAATATTATAATTTAACAATGTATCACAATTAAAACGATGTGATTTAATATTTTGTGTTTCCATTGAACCTTGAACACCATATTATTGTTATTAATACAGTACGTAAAATAATAAAATGTACACTTAAACACTGATAAGTATACTGGTTTGATAAATTTTAACTTAAAACTTTACTCTATAATGCACACGGACGCAAAAGATTATGCAAAATTGTACGTCTATTGCTGGTGTATTATGAGTGAAGGNGGACGCAGATCACAATTTCTGTCCCGGATGAAGTAAAGCCTAGATACGTCCCTTGGTGAAACTATCGTGTTGAAACCACACACCTTGACTCTCCGCGAAAGAAATATCGTCAAGCAGCTCGCAGAATGTTCCCAAAAAAAAACTCCCAGTTAATTCGCCCTAGTAGACTTGGTGGCAGTAAACATACATGAAGCTTCCCATATCTCTTCCTGCATCTAGAGGGGAGGGGGGGTAGTAGCGCCAGAGTGATGTGCAAACATTACTCTGGTTAAACCAGCGCCAAATTAAAGAAAGATGTCCTGCCCCCTCTACTAGTATTCTCTCCACCCACTAATAAAGAGCATAGTTTCGACCTATCAGTCTCCTGTAGCATTTTCTGTTGATGCATGGAACAATTTTTAATTATTTTCTGCCAAAAGGGCTTTTACGGTGTCTATGCCGGTTTTTCCCTCTCTCATCTAAGTATAGTAGTTAAGTTATAAGTACACTCAGGGAGATTGTCTTGGCCTCAATGGCGGCCATGGCAGCCCAATCGCTCTCTATCGCGATGCATGTCTCCTTGCATGATTTCCTTTCCTTGTAGGCGTATGGGGCTTAGCCCTGATACGCAATTAACTCACTCCCTTCCGCGGGCTCAAACATAACACTTAGTTTTGAGTAGGTTAGGAAAAAAATTCTCTTCCTGCGTGCCAGCTAAACCTCGCAGTTGTGCCTGTGCATTCTCGAAGTATGTTGGTTTTGATTCCTTCTGTCACTTCTAAAAGTTTGTCGAGGATATTTTCCCTACCCTTCGAGCACGAACACACAAAGAGAACGTTTAAATAACCAGTTTTGTTTGTGTACTTCCAGATCGTCCACGAGAAATCATCCAGCTGTTTTTAATCTGTGGTATAAAGAGATACTTTTATAAGAATAGATTGATTTCATTATAAAAGAAATTAGCTTCTATGGTTTCTAAATAGCAGCCATATACACTCGCGAAGAATTCAAGGCTCCATTAGCTCATACCTAATTGACCATTTTAATGTAATTCGCATCAAAATCAAAAAGGCTCTCGGTGTTGCGATTTTTCACATTTTTTAAATAACTTCGATAGCAGTTTTGTTACGCCTACCGATATCACTGGGATTTTTATAAAGTTCGGCTACATTTTGCTGTTTTTACACTCGAAGTCACCTGCGAAAGGGAATATTTTATTCGGTCTCGTTGAGTTCACGTGCCAAAATAACAAAAACGTTCCATCACAGTTAACTTCAGCCAGTATGCTGAGTGACAAGCTGTCTTTCGTCCATGCAATTTTTAAAATAAACCTTAAATTAAAAAAGTTCGTTGTTGAAAATATGACTAAGACGGTTTAATCAAAATGCAGTATGCAAATCGTTCAAGTGTACCGGAGTGAATATTTATGGAGTGTTTTTATTGGTTTACCAAATGGAATCATGGGAGACAATTATTGCTTACTTTCTACAGATATGATAAAAATTGGCCTTTCACATCGAAAAATTGCTAAAATTTACGAAATCATGTCGTATACTCTGATATAGGAAGTTCATGTTTAATTGAGCACTTTGGAGTCGAGTGGCGGGATTTGGGTGACTCTAAACAGTGAGTTATTTAGAGCCGATAAGAGTGAAGCGAGGTTGATATAGAGCAGCACCGGAATGCAAGGGCGGCTAAAACGGAAGATCCTGAGAAAACCCGTCGACCAGCGGCATCGTCCGGCACAATTCCAATGTGCGAAATTCCTGTAGCCATCCCCCCCCCCCCNACTCATCTCCCATCGGTGAGAGGTGAGCTCTCTAACCGCTACACCACCGTGGCCCCATGAACGCTTTGGAAATTAACTTTTGAAAAAATCACTTCCCTTACCTTCACACACATATAACAGGCACGCCGAGGGGTATGCGCCCTGTAAAGTTGGTAATAACAGCGATATAATAGTTCCATGTTTTAATGTTAAAGGTGTCGGGTGAACATTTGTATTACTGAAATGATTTGTTTGGTTTTCTATTTTTTATAATGCGTACCAGTGCGAGAATATTGCAAATTGGTTAAATGTTTACTTTTCTACTAATTTCAAAGTTTCACTTGACCGACGCATGAATAAATTGATAAGGCCCATAGCAATGTTAATCTTTCATATGGCCGAAAATGTGCGTACGAGTAGATCTTATGGTGGCCGCCTGGGTAGGCCGCCGAACGTGTGCAGAGCTCCAGCAGAAAACGTTTTATTAAAAGACCGTTCAACGTGTCTGAGTGAAGTCTGCTAACGAATATCATTCAAGAAACGTTACGCGTCTGTATATGTTTTTCAGTTCCTCCATTTATATCTAAAGCATGTTTTTGTGATAGTTAAAATGGCTGAAACCGGTGTTTTCACGGTCATTTTTTAGGTATGAACATTCAGGTACAAAACATTTAAAAAAAGGAATAGGGACGCGCATCAAACCTTTATTTTCATTATTACTTCATTAAATAGTAGGGTCTCCGCTGAAAGTCTCATAGAGGCGCGTTATCGACGGCAAGGCTGCACGCCAGTTCAGTGCTTTGCGCGTAGAGGCGATGAGAGAGTCGATGCGCATGTTTCGGTCGCCCCTAGCGTTCCCACGCTTTTAGGCCTCGGACGTGCCAAATTCCTTCAACCAGGCGGCCACCTTAAGTATAACTTTCAAAATCGCTCAGTTCACCGTGAACATCCCATAGTCAATAAACCTGAAGCAAACGCTTTAGCAGAGTCAGACGGAATACGTGTCGCGTGTGTTCTCGTTGGTGACTGGCGAGGCGAGGGAGACTGTGCGGCTTGGACTTTCAGTTCCCCCTGTGACTGAGCGGTGTCGCGCATCGATTGGCCGCGGGCGGCTATCGCCCACGAGGATCGCCTTGCTTTCTCCCCCCTGCCCTCTTTCCTTAACCATAAAACATGTATACCATGCTGCCTTCCGCGTCACGCCAGTGCACCGCCCGCCGTGCTGCGCGTCCACTGCCGTCGCGTCGTTAGGCTCGGTTCACGAAGAGTGCATAACGAACATGTTAGTATCAAAATGAAAGTATTTATTCTTTATGGTACGGCACATGGTCATCGTGTATTTACGGGCTGTTTATATATACGATGACTATAAACCGTGCCATAAAAATACATAATTTAATTTAGATACTTAAACGTTTTACACCGTGAACTGAGCTTAACACCTCGTGCATGTTTCACGGTGCTCACGGACCTACATTTCATAACTACTACTGTTTAATACAAGGACGCACTAACCCTTTCAGCCCAATGTACACAACTGCCCACACGTTGCACATAAAGTTTATATTTGACCGACACTGTACACTGCGAGGTTCAAGGTGCCCTCTATGGGCAACTGATTCGCTCTACGTTATGATTGGTTCATATCACTTATCGCCGAACACAAAGCCTAAAGATTATTGGTTGTGAGAACGGAACAAATAGATACTGTGTCGGCTCATACACATTACGCATTAAAAAAATGTCTCAATTGCAACACCTTTAATTGTAAATTAAAGCAGGAATGATAATGTTAAAGTCTCTTAAAAAACCACACTTTTTTAAACTTATTTTGAGGATAATTTTTGGTGACCACAGAAGTTTGTTGGTAACCACTAAATAACTTTGTGTTCACAAAAAAAATATGTCTTGCAAGGCGAATGCCAACAAAACATGTTGTTGCTATTATATATATAAGTATAAATATATATATATAGGTATATATGCCTATTTATTTTTCACTGTAGCGATAGCGTTAACATAATATTTTTCACTTAAAACTTTTATTTGTACAAGATTCAAAAATACGTGAAAAACCACACTATTACCTATATTACGTATTATTTCCTCCTGTCTGTCAATCTGTCAATCAAGATTACATTTTCACTGCCTCTGTCACAAAAAAAGATAAACTAAGCAACGTAATAGACTGCTGGAGTAATTTACATCATAAGTTAATACCTTGTGCTGCCGCACATAGAAAATTATGCCTAGAAAATTTTCTAGTATTATTTTAATGTGTGAAATTCATGTAAATAATTATGCAATTGTCTCGATTTTCTTCTCCCCCGAAATTTTGACATTTCATATACCACGTAACTACAAAACAGTTAAATTATTATTTTGAATAGTATTATTGTAATAATCTTTACAACTCTCTCTCTCTCTCTCTCTCTCTATATATATATATATATATATATATAATATAGAGCTATAAAGTGTTTTCTAATTTTAAGGATATTCTTTCAAGAAATTCATCTTCTGAGTACCCGTAAAGGGGTTTACTTCTCAATGGGCTTGACTGTGTGACAGAGGAAATCTGATAAAGCCAAGGATCGCGTTACGAGAAACGTTTTCATTTGGCCGCATGAATTCTGTTTTAGCAGTCAATCTGCCGTGCTTTTCTTCAGAGTTTAAAACGATTCACCTAAGCCTCTTATAGTTATAATCGTATTAATATAATCTTCAGTCATTTAATATGTGCGAAGAAAATACATTGCCGAAAAAGTACCTGAAAGAATTCCGTGGACCTATTGACCAGTCCTTGTCTTTCAGGGACAAATTTTGAGTTGTTCTTAAAATTTCTGGCGTAAATAAGAAGTCGCTTCTCCACAAATTAATCAATCGGCAATATGAAGGCACTCTAATGCTCGATTATTATGTCCCTCCCCCAACCCCTTTTCAGGATCACCTTGAAAACTGGATGCTCACGCGTCCAGTTTGCGACACATTACCAAAGCAGATAACGCGAATACATATTTAAAATTGATACCTGAATGCGATAAAATAAATTTAATCTAATTTCATCTCAAGAATTTCAGGTATGATCCAAAACTGATCACTTATATTTTATATTTCCGGAAAGGATCGACAGTTAAATTAATGCTCCTTTTCACTACGAAATACATTTCGGATAAATAAGATGATTTCGTGAACGTAAATGTCCATGGTTGGGTGCATACAGTTCTGACACAAATTTTTCCTGTGTGCATTTTCGGTCAGCACGTGAATTCGTCTTTCGGACAATTTCCTTCATAGCACTTTCTTAGAACAGCTCGATTATTACTCCAGTACAGTACAGTAAGTAACTTACGTTTGCTGGATGTATTTTTGGTACATTCCAGTTCTCATTGTGCGGTGGTAATCGCAAGTCATTGATATATTATTTATCTGGCTCTTTTGATTTCGGCGCAATGTGTTAGCTTTAGAATACATTTTTGGCAACTTTGGAGTTTGTCAGTACCGCAATGATCTTAAGAGCAATGTTCTTAAGATGCCTGAGGTAATTTTGGTGAAAAAGAAAATTTAATTCAACCCACAAGAAAATACATTCAAAACTGTGGCAGCTATGGTAATCTTGCTCAGTGGTGTCAGTCATCTGCTTAGTATTCAACTGAAAGATTGCGCATAACCAATATAGTTAGCCTTAAATCTAACAACAAAATACTTATGATCTATATTAATACCACTTCACTTTACGTAGGTTTGTAAGTTGGAGTTATCAACGTTCATGCCAAAACGGCATATGTCTCGTGTGAACACGTCTACCAGCACTTCTTCTTTCATTATTCTCGGCATACGTTATTCAGTAATGAAAGTAGTGAAAATGTATAGCAGTGGAGAGTCGTAAATCCTGAAGCAGTCATGTAGGGCACGCTTCCCATTGCCTAACATATCTAACTTGGTAATGAGACGAGAGTAACAGAAAAACTATGCTTCTTACAATTACCAAATACGACACGGATATATGTACAGTAAAAAAAAAAAGAAGTAAAACTATGGCGTTGGGAGAAGCACTGTAGCTCCATACACAGAAAAATACCGCTGACGACAGAAATAACAAAAATCAGTAGCGTGCTAGAATAGCGATCAAAGATGCGCAAGATGGATAAGGTATATAAAACAATATAATGTGATAAGTGAAGTCAGATTCGAGTTATCAACCGAAATGTTCAAATGTGTNAGAAGTAAAACTATGGCGTTGGGAGAAGCACTGTAGCTCCATACACAGAAAAATACCGCTGACGACAGAAATAACAAAAATCAGTAGCGTGCTAGAATAGCGATCAAAGATGCGCAAGAGGGATAAGGTATATAAAACAATATAATGTGATAAGTGAAGTCAGATTCGAGTTATCAACCGAAATGTTCAAATGTGTATAGTATTTTCTGTTAATGCTCAACCGATTTCAATTTTTTCTTCAGTCGTAATTAACAATTATTTAAATTTTGACAAATTTTAAAGAGGAACGCACATTAGGTCTTTATCCAGTTATTGCGAATTAAGACTCGCAAGTTTTCGCACGTCAGAAATAACTGTAAATCAAATTTAATTTACTGCAAGGCTTTCAAATTTCCAAAGAACCAGTCAAAATGTCGGTGTCAATACCGTGAGTTGCTCCTCTTCATGAATTGTGCTGTAATCATTTTGAGTTTTTGCTACAGAACGCGCGTTGACAGTAAAAGAGCAATATACAATAAAATTTTAAAAACATTTATTTTGAAAAATAATTTTAAATATTGCGTGGAGTGATTGCAGCGGACAAGCTGATTCTTTAGAAAGTCCGGGTCGATAGGGCTACGGAGAGATGACAGTCTGAAATGAAACATTGTGGAATTTCTGCTGCAGACGTGATTAGTTTATTTACACAGGTAGTTTTCAAATACAAATATCGGGTAATGCGTTCTAAAGGAATTCAAAAGACGGCATCGATTATAGTAACTGTACGTTATGGACGATTACAAATAAGTCCAGCTAGTTGTTTTGTGTGTAATTCATTAGTTTTAATTCAAAATATGTATAAATTATCTCTAGAGAAACATTTTGCCATGCCTTGAAATTTACCCTGCAAGGTAGGCCTTAGTAGAAGTCCTCTTGAGGCTGTATTGAACCGAACGTATTCGGTCAAGCTTAAACAAGATTACCCAAGGGAATATATATATATTTTTTACGCACTCAGATAGAGATAAATACGAAATATACTATCAAGCGTTATGATTGTATGCACAAAGGATCTACCGCGGAGATTTTTACGCTTTCAGCAAATAATATAGAATGTCACTGTTACCTGTAACTGTTTTTAATAACCAACAACTAAAAGGAAACTAGCCTGAGCGAGTTGATTCAAGTTTTTTACTTAAGCATATTTTTACTCAGGGCTCATAAAGGAATGTTCTCATGTTCCAGCTTTCATTTATAAGAAATTAACTTTTCAGAAATAGTTGCATCAGTAAACGTCAGTAAGTTGCGTCAGACGTAGTGTAATCGTGGACATAGGTTTACATTTACTGTATTAATAAAATTCACACGTGGAAAACAATTTAGAACCTATAGCACTTTGAAATTCACTTAGTGACATTCCTTACACGGGTCTGGTGTTTTACAATTCGTGTCGTACGTTAAGAGATGCGTGCTCGCAAGACTGGTCAGGTCGTCATGGAACATTATGTATATGCACAGAGTAAATGATTTATTATCAGTAAACAATCACAAAATTAACATTTAAAACATCAATAGCACAGAGCATAAAACCACGATTGCATTCAGCTAAATACCACAAAAAAATACACATTTGCACAGCAACGAAATCAAACACAGATGAGAAACGTGGGCTACGTAAATGAACAGCATGTATAGTACTTTAAACAAATTAATGAATAAAGCATGACAAAATCATTCCTCCTATAAAAGCAAAAATTTTAACTTAAGCCTCGTGAGATGTGAATGCTGGTTACAGAGTAGTCCTGGCTGGAATTACAGAATATGGATTAAATATAAACAGTATCGCAACTTGGACAGATTCTGATACCCCATCTCTGGAAACAGTCTCCTCGGCAACTTTGTTGCAGTATCCTATCATTGTGACGCGTTATTTTTGCTGTTAGACTTAAAATTCTTAGTATTTTAATTATAAAACTATTTAAACCATTAAGTTTTATACAAATATTTTTTTATGAAGTGCTTATGAATACGTAGCTTATTTCAAGGTGCTGGTCAATGACCAATAGCAATAAGCAAATTTGTTAAAGCAACGCTAAGAAATGTGTATAAAATATGATACTAGTAGCCATTTTTAATAATGTTCGTTATAACTGTAAACAGGCAAATGTTGCATTTAATATAAAAATAAATCGTATATATTTTTGAATTTGCCTTTGAACAAGTTTTGGAATTAATAAAGTCAATTACACATTTTTTTTTTCGGAAATTAAATGGAATGAATGATTAGGTATTTTTGGTGGTTATAATTCCCTCCATCGCGCTCTTCGAACAAAGGAAATATATATATATATATAAAGGATATTAATTTCATAGGTAAAACTTCAAAATTATTTTATAAACGTGCAAAGTTAAGTAATCCAATTACCCAAAAATAACAATCTCCCATTTGGGAAAACATGTATATATTTTAGTCTTTGTTGTAATATTTTATATTTGCATTCTTAGCCAATGAACGACTTTAAAATCAGCTATTTTGCTGGAACATCTGGTTTAGTGTATTGGCTGATGTATGGTTGTTATCAGCTTGAGAGGTCCAGCCAACACAATTTTAAAAAGGAAATATTTCTTATTTTGCAATCGCTTACTTAATAATAATAAATATCACCAGGAATATTTCAGTGCAATATAGCACCGTTTATAAACTAGCTTATCCTAGGTAAATAAATCAGTGATACTTTGGTTGCAATCCAGAAATATTACCATTTAAACAGGCTGAACGTATAAACGGTCGGAAGCCTCTGCGTCTACTCACGACTGTAAAACGTTTGCAATATTCCAAAGAGAAGAGCAGAGAGAAAGAATGCGATGGTTATTTTATTTACGTCCCCATATAACGAGACATGATGTTTAAATGGAATAAACGCTAAGTGAAATGGACGAGGCTAGATATACATATTGGTGTTGAACGATGAGCACAGGCGGCCGTATTTCCAACAGAATGGCACACAAGCCACACAATGGAAGAGAATGAAGTGGGACGGAAAAGAGGAAATCTAATTCCGCAGTTGAAAGGAATGCCAAACGTAAAAACACAGAGATTCAGATATCCAGAAACAGAAGATTTCTAGGCAACCGCTGAAGCAATTTTCGTTAAGGATGCATAATATTAAGCAGATTTGAAACTAGAGTAACTTATCAAGAATACCGCAAGTTGTTTAATCAAATTATTCTAATTAGATATGTTACGAAGATGACCTTCATGCCTTCAAATTTTTCGTTTACAATACAGCGAAATTTTTCGAAACGTGTATTTGTCCTGTTGGCTGAAAACGTTTTAGTGTTTTTATACCCAAGGATGTCCACAGACTACCTCCAGTGCATTAATGCTGCGACAATAATGGGGATGATTCCAGATATACGTCCTGATCCAAGTACTGAAAACTGCTTAAGATTTTTGCAAAAGTAGCCTTAGTACTTTCAATTTGCCCAACCTTATAAACGGTAAAATTTTCTGGTCTAATTGATTACTTTTCCGATTCCTGCCATCCTCTTATAGATGCAGTGGCATCAGAAACTAATAATGATAATTTTGTGCTAACAATTTCCGCTTTTGCAAACACTATGGCGTGACATTGTGCGGGCATGCTTGATACTGATGGCACGACTGGTTACAATAAATGTATTTGCCCCACTGCAACAGTTAGAAAATTAGGTATATGTTTTGGAGCTTGGGAGCATTTCGTTCGAAAGACGTGTTTCGTGTTGCTTTAAATTGTAATATACTCGTATTATGTGCGTTGGTCGCTAACGTTAATACACGGGAAGATTTGACGTATAATTAAAATTACTGTTAGCTAATGTTATAGTCCGAAAAAAAAATATCGTAAGAATAAACTAGGAGAAAAATGGATTTGTAAATAATTGAAATTATGTTCTCAATGAAAACGCAGTACCGCTAAAATAATTATTATAATCATTCCAGAATACGTGAACATTAATTATATTTTAAAATTCCTAAAATAAAGCCAGCAAGTTCGCAGATCTTCTTTCCAATCCGTTGGTTTACTTAAAAAAAAAAAAAAAAAAAAAAAAAAAAAAANGTAACAGATAATATAAACAGTGTGCTAAGCACCAAAGCATCATGCAATTTCCATGCATAATTTTTCAAGCTATCTAAAAAAAATTGAGCGTAAATTTATTGACGTTCTGTGCACGATGGCTTGCATTACTTTCCAGGTGGATGGCGCAAGTACACAGATGGCCACCTATCCACCACTCCCTAGAATAACCATGAAATATGGACTGCAGCTTAATCTCCCTCCGTGTCTTGCGGATGGAGTACATGGTAGTATTTCTTGCATCCAAAATGACGTGTGTTTGTTTGTGAAGTGAGAGTGCATAATGTAATTGGTGGCGTTTAGGTGGTTCATCAACCGCATGGCAAAGGAATGTGGAGCAGTCACGTGACCCGGAATACGCCGCATTGTTCTGTAACATAGGTCGTTATTAGTATGTTAACTCGGGCCTCCTGATCCGGTCGTTCCTTCACAGCAGCTATCGCCCTCAGCAGCAGCCACCTGCAACCCCTGGCTGCAAGTCAACTAACAAGGAAACTTATTATAACTACATGCACTGAACCACAATATGCAGGCCACGTGCTGCTCATCTGAAAAAAAATAAACTGAATGCAGTGTTAGCGCAGTCACTTCAAGAAATAAAACCACAGTATTCCTGGACACAGTATTTTCATGAGAAAACATACATTCGGTCGTAGTAAGCTGTTCTGGTGTAATAAAATGTTATGTGTACATTAAACAAGACATGAGCGACGTAAACAGTATTCACATCAGTGTTCCCAAAAGAACGTCACTACTGCGAAAGCTGTCTTGGTGAAACACAATACATGAATTTAATTTAATTCAAACGTTTACATAAATTTATTATATATTTCTTGAAGTATTTTTCACACGTTTGCAACATTTCCTTTACCTAAGTTTACGTAGTTAGGCTTGGAATATTTCAACCAGCATTCAAGA
This sequence comes from Clitarchus hookeri, assembly GCA_002778355.1. Taxonomy (NCBI): domain Eukaryota; kingdom Metazoa; phylum Arthropoda; class Insecta; order Phasmatodea; family Phasmatidae; genus Clitarchus; species Clitarchus hookeri. The sequence goes on along the minus strand of NQII01000221.1, from coordinate 418,374 downwards.
AAACTGGGATTAATTAGAAGCGTGGGTTTTCACAAATGAGGACTTAAATGACATGCGCCATGTATCCCCTGAAAAAGTGTGACACAAAACAGAACATACATATCTCACCACACTGGTTAAAAAGGCATCACAGAGCATTAATTAGATGTCAGCAAGCAGTGGTTTGCACATCTACGAAAGATTCGGCAATGGCCGAGATCGGAATCGCACAGCGCCCATCGCCAGACAGTTGGCAAGATGGAGAGGGAGCTCATAAGGCGACGAGTTGCACGGGCAGATGTACGCACGGGCGATGTGTGCAACACGCGTCATTGGCTTGCCGCGAGCCGACACCCTCCTTCCTCCCGCAGAACGCCAGTAAGAGGACTCGGTGTAAACAGCATGCACTACGTAGGAGGAACGAAACCGTAGGCATTTAACCCTTCGTCAGGTAGTGGCGCCATCTTGCAACGAGCCAAGTTACTTGTCTTCCCCTGGAGCACTCTAGTGGCGCACGTGGAAAGTCGAGGCCGTGGATATTGCGCATGCGCGTGTGAACCTAGCAACTATTGACTCGCTGTTCTAGGTTAGTTTTGGAGTCCTGTTAGGATGGGATATTATGTCGAACAATGAAGGGAAATAACGCGCTTGCGCAGTAACCAAGGCCTCAGCGGTCCTCAGACTGCCTTCATATGTTTGGACTGATGGCTAGTATAAAGTTGTTGGGCTCGCCGCATGGTGGCAGCACTGGCACACGGAAGCGATTGCAGAGTTACCGTGTGTCAGGCCTAGAAACTAACTACAGAAATGGGGAGAATATATTTCATGGCTTCGTTCATGCGGTATTTCTTTCGTTATGTTTGATGCTCACTGCAAAACAAGCCAGGAAGAGTGCGTGATTCTCATTCATTTTTACGCTTATCGGGAGACTTTTTTTACGTAGCGGAAATAATAAACAGAGTATAAGTTGCCATGGCAACAAGTGTATTGCTCACCGGCCTGTCAGAATATCACAAACTCCGCTACGCCTTGTTAGCGATGCTCACGCAATTGGGCTCCCGATAAACAGAAAAGTGAATTAAAATCGTGCCCCAAGTAACTCATTTAGCTTTCAGTCATCGTCAAGTACAAGGCAACCGTAAATAAAATATCCGTATCCAAAAATTTACTTTCAATAGCCACCTCCCTTCGTAAAAAGGGCTTATGCGCGTTTAAGCAAACATCTCTTTATGAAACGCAGTTCCATTCAACAGATCCGACCTAAAGTGTATTTTAAATCTCTCCAGACACTCAGAAGTCCAAGGACTGCCTTGGAATTTCTTATTTCGCTTTAAGCGCATTCATATCAGTCCATCGTTGGCTGGTACCACTAACCCGGCGAGATTTGTGAAACAGTTTAATTGTCAGTTTAACTGAGTTTGCGGCATCGAGGGACATCAGTCCCCGCCATATTGGATTTATGGAATTTTTGCTGTAACTTGCATCACGGATTTAATATTTTATTTCGGGCATCGACAAGGCATAAGGAATTGCTTTTCACGTGTTCTAAAACATGTATTGCGTGATTACTGTTGCTAGTATCCTCTCTGTAACCACTCGCAAGAAAAAATTACTTATTTCCTGCCAGCAGCCACTAGTCAAAAATTGATAAACGTGGTAGCGTTGTAATAGTTTCATGAAGATATAGAAACCATTATGTATGCCATGCCGTGCGAAAAATTTCATAAAACATTCTTATATGGAACTTATGGCGAAAACAGTGAAAATCCAACATGGCGGGGCCTAATCCCCCTTAATGTCAAGGCACTGCATGTCAATTTTCCCACGCTATTTATAAACCCTAATTTTATTTTCAAAACATTCAGCTTATNACGCTATTTATAAACCCTAATTTTATTTTCAAAACATTCAGCTTATGTTAACTTGGAAATAAATTTGCCTTTTTCAGATAAAGTGGACTATTACTTTGAAAACTGTTAAGCCGTAAAACTTAAGTGCAATTATTTGCTACCGTAGTCACGAGTAGGATAATATAATTTTCTTTGTATTTCAAACATAGTTAAATTTCGAATTAATGATTGTATCAGAAAACGTAGGAACGTAGCGGTATCACTCGAAAGGATAGCTCGGTATTTCATGGTGAAAGTAGGAAGTTTCTTTTAAAACGAATCGGCGACGGATATTGGAAATTATATTCAAGAAGAATGTAATTAAATTCGTTATGCTTAACGGGATGGTTATCCCTATTATGCGGTTAAGGGCTGTTGTAACAAAATATTATGTGTACAGTTTTATCACACGATAGTTATTCGACATTCATACATATTAAAACTGCTTGCATTATATTAGGTGCATATTTTTTCCTTGTGTTTAAATTTCATACGACGTTAGTTTAAGAAATAGTCTGGAATAATTATGAAATACGAGAGCACTTACTTATAAATGTCACCTCCTTCTCCTTGCTTCTCTCTCATCGAGCTCAGAAGTAGACAATAGATTTTCCTTGTAATCTAAAATAATAACTGCTAAATTCGTGAACACCGTATCTACAGGCTAATTCATAACTCACTATAAACTTTCCATCGGAAGTGAGTTTTTACGGAATAACAAAAATAGTAGTGGTATACTGACAAACGCTGTTTTCTGCATATAAATAGTGAAACATGTCCATAAGTTAAATTTATCTCTCTTACATTGGTGAAACAGTGCGAAATATTGTCCATTCCCCTTCCCAAGTTAGTCATTTTTGTTAGGTACGCGCAATTTTCACGCTCGCTTGTAAATTAAAACATTTCTTATGTACGTTTGCAATTAAGGCTGCAAAAATAGTTTTAATGCCGCAGAACACGGCCTATTATTTTTTTAAGCACGCGAGACTCGATCCTATCCATCTGCCAATATTGCGATTGTATTTACTCTAAACATCTACAGTTAAATATTTATAGGTGTTTGGAAAAAATAGTAAAGTGTTCAAGCGTGTTTAGTGAAGTGTTTATCTGCCTGACTTATATAATGGTAATGATGCACTCCGTCATAACCACCGATTTGAAAGTGATTGCATTATGTGGTTCTTATGAATGATATAAACTAGCGTGATTGCCGTCAACATTCATCGGGCGTATGGCGAGTTTAAGATTTTATTGGTTTATGTACCTACTGTAACCTGTCAGTTTCACNCGTCAACATTCATCGGGCGTATGGCGAGTTTAAGATTTTATTGGTTTATGTACCTACTGTAACCTGTCAGTTTCACTATGCGTGTCACACAGAATTTCAGTTTGCACAGAAATAAAATAATTTGCGCTAGTAGAACTCAAATAATTCATGTTAATGAAGAGCTAACAAAATTGTCATCTCATTTGAGGCAGATATATAATTTTTAATTTGGTGTCACAATAAGTAAACGTAGGTCACGAGTGATAAAAATAATGAACAAATAACAAAGTAATTCTTGCCAACAGCTTTAAATATGTTGTGACTTGCTATAAATAATTACATTTTTCCAATGTTCTTCTTTAAATTGCTTCCAATTATGCGTCTTTGTTTTCTAAAATTCGATAATACTGAATAACACAAGTAAAAACAGTAAACACTGGTGTAAGCAGTAGATACATAAAACAATCGTGCCTATAATTTTAGCTTGGTTCCATGGACCTCATAAGGTCATTGGCAAATTGGACGTAGTTATGCAAAGGATAACCAACCAACAGTTAGTTGGAATGGAGATATTTAAGTCGAAAGTTTATTTTGTGTAGGCCCTATCTAATCCGTAACTATNCAATGCGTGTCACACAGAATTTCAGTTTGCACAGAAATAAAATAATTTGCGCTAGTAGAACTCAAATAATTCATGTTAATGAAGAGCTAACAAAATTGTCATCTCATTTGAGGCAGATATATAATTTTTAATTTGGTGTCACAATAAGTAAACGTAGGCCACGAGTGATAAAAATAATGAACAAATAACAAAGTAATTCTTGCCAACAGTTTTAAATATGTTGTGACTTGCTATAAATAATTACATTTTTCCAATGTTCTTCTTTAAATTGCTTCCAATTATGCGTCTTTGTTTTCTAAAATTCGATAATACTGAATAACACAAGTAAAAACAGTAAACACTGGTGTAAGCAGTAGATACATAAAACAATCGTGCCTATAATTTTAGCTTGGTTCCATGGACCTCATAAGGTCATTGGCAAATTGGACGTAGTTATGCAAAGGATAACCAACCAACAGTTAGTTGGAATGGAGATATTTAAGTCGAAAGTTTATTTTGTGTAGGCCCTATCTAATCCGTAACTATCCGTAATCTATCCGTAACTTCAGTTCTTTGTCCACCTATAATCCCACCTGTGTATGTTGAGTGTATAAATTTTACGAAAATGTTAGACAGACATTTTCAGAATTTTCTATCATTGTTTTTTAAAATAAATATTTTGTTGGTTCCCTTTTGTAAAACGCTCTATGTGGGTTGGCACTCTTATGTAGGCATAGTAATTTTTTTGCACAAAATTTTTTTTTCCGTTTTGTGTTTTAGTTATGTTATATTATCTGTTTTTAAACCAAATATAGTAATACACATCATATCACCAAATGCTGAAACTTATTAACATGTGTTTAATTCGGGATTTAACTTGGCCAAATATCAAATATATTAAAATATTTTGTTGTTTAAAAGTATTATAAAGTCAGAACAATGGACAGTATAAGTTATAGTATTTTATAAATGTCATTTGTTTTAAATATTATCACTGCAACAGTTCCCGAAAAAGAAAGGATTGGTTCGGACTCTTAATTCGTTTCAAATTTCATAATATTGGATTGGTTCTTTTTTGTAGAATGTAATTTGAGCATTCCCGTACTACCTGGTATAATTATTTCAAAAATAAAGATTTCGTGGGTTGGTTCCTTTTTGCATAACTGCATCCAGTTATGAACTTTGGATAGTCTATAGCAAATTAACTGATCTAATTATTATGAACGTTCAGTAAGCGTTTCGGCATTGCTTGGTCCGTAACCGGGAGGCAAGAGCTAATATTGAATGATAGCCGATATTACATTATCACGCCAAGGGAGATTGAAGCGTTATTATCAAATAGCCGCCTGTGTTTCTTTCAGAATTACTCTCACTGTTTTCTTAAATAATGAAAATCGCATTACTTCAGGAGAAATTTATAAAATAGTAGTTCGGTGCGACAATGTCAGTGGAAAATAATGTACAAACTGTGAACACCAGTGTGTTTCATTTCAAATTTCCGTAAAAAATACCAATGTATCCTTTTTTAATCCATATCTGTTGTCAGTTATATGTATTGGAAACAATTTTAAGCCTTCAAATATACGTTAATTTTACTGAAGTGATGTATGCTGAAACTTGTATCTGTAAGTGACCAAAACTATGCCATAATTTTCATATGAATTAGTTATGTTTTCTAAAATGTTAAGTCCACGAGAATTTTTGGAAACCGTCTTTTCATGAAACGAGGGCGAAATTGAATTATAATAAACGGATATCACTATTCGTAAAAATATTATTAATGTTTATATACAAATATGTACTGTCAATCAATACTGCACAATATTGTTGGTCTCTTAATTAAAAAAAAAACACGATGTGATGTGCCAACAGTGTGACTTTAGAGTGGGCATTAACGCACGACCTAAAAGCTGATTTCATCAATGGCGTGAAATTACGTTCTACCCGGCATACCTACAAGGACGCCGTGCTTTCTGATCAACAAGTGGTTCGGGGCGCCCATTCGGATAGCGTTCAGTTCAATTTCCAGGAGAGCAGGAGTTTTCATATCCTAACCCTTACGTGGGTGATAGCCTCGTACGCACGCGGCATGTGTTACTGAACGAATACTTTTATTTTATGAAATCATTCCTTCTGGATGGATGATAGTGCGAAGTGTCCAGTAGTGTAATTTGCACAAACATCTACACAGACTCATGGGTCGCGTACCAGGGACCGTGGATACGTTATTTATTATGTCATCATTCCATGCTCATGTACGTAAACGTAACACGTACGTGTACTCATGTACTAGTGGTTTCGTATCGTCAGAAAATGTACCCATTATTTCCAGACTCGGATCTAGTATCAGACTTATAACTTTCTGAAATGAGTTCGTTAACAAAAAAAAAGTTTACATGTAAGAATTTGCAGGAGCCAAATGTGTGTAATGTTTGGTAAGCAGTATGCAACAAACCGACGATACGGAACTTCCTTGGCCAGAAATTTCGATTGCAATAACGATCTATAACAGAATTTAAAAACAATACCACTTGAAAAATTAGCGGTTTCCCAATTATAACACTTTATGTAAATACTTAGGATTGGGTATTAAGACTTAGTTAATTTCAGATTTACACACTCCCGAGCGCTGTATGCATTTTAGATTGTACTAAGACTACAAACATTTAGGTACGTGAACAGTCATTGGTTGGCCATGCCTTTCATCAGTTCTCATTCTGAAATTCAACGTAAGGTCTTTCTGAAATCACTTTAAAAAAAAAGCAATCTTCGCGGAGGCCTTTAGAAGTGGTTGCCGTAAGATATTCCCTCAACTTTAACAGCCTTCATTCTGTTTATTTTTTTCTTCTGCGTTACAATATCTCTAATGCTCGCGGGCAGTTCACATAAAAAAGAAGAGAATCACGTGGGGAAAAAAATATCCCCAATAAACCTTTAGGCCAAGCTGATTTAGAACGTGAGAGTTTTCATAAAATATTTTACCACGAAGTGCATTATTTTAAATAAAGAAGTAATGACCATTGAAAATACGACAGTTTGTGTCGACAAAATTCAAAATAATTTTGAATACACCAACATTTTCGTTAATATCTATACCGTGATATGGATTAATATTTTACGCCTAGAACTGACAACAGATATAAAGGTATATACGTGTATGAATATCTCAAACTAGAAAGTATACACAGGCATCGAAACTGACTTCCCTCCCTAACAAAGTATTAAAATAAGCCCTACTTACGTTCTTGCGATATCAGTACTGTGTAAGCGGTTTAGTCAATAATGTGTTTCGCGCTGGCAGCTGCGCGTCGAGAGCAGGGAGTGTGGCGACGAAGTTACGCTGGCTTCTTCGAGAAGAGAAGGAAAAAAGTGTCGCATCACCTGTCGCGGTAACCAGATTACGTTCTCATCAGAGCGACGCGAGTGCAGAGCCTCGCCACACAATCGCCTTACGTGCCGTGTTACACTACTGCTGCGCTGAGGGGACAACACAGCCCTTCAGTGTCGCATAAGAATGTTCGCTGCTTGCACTAACTATAGTCTACTCACGGTTTCTTCACGCCTTTTTGAAAGAAGCCTTTGAAAAATCAACCCATGTATGTGTTTGGATGTCTACTAATTTTGCCATGAATCACAAATATTTTGTGCCTTATTTTTGGTTAAAATAAACTTTTACTTATATATTTATCTATTAATTACAATATTAATTTATAATTAATACGATTAAAAAAAGAGAAAATATGTGTTGTGGTAATGCCTTTTAAGAAATAGTTCTTATGCAATATATAATTGCACCGAGTGCACACGAATGCGATACATAGTCCCTTTGGTGTAATTGTCTAAACTCGGGTAAGCTTTGTTTGCCTAAGGCGTAGGAATATCATGAAATTAGAACTTCAGCAGGGCTTCAGAAAAGTTGGAAGTAACCGTGAATGGGCTATATCCTTTTAATTGTATCCGAGTTATCTGAATGCGTGAATCAAATTTAATTTTTGTGTTCGAGCAAAGGAATTGGTGGAACTATTTGATCATAAATCCTTTTCACGTAATCACGTGAATTTGAAGCCGTAGCATCGTGATACGTATTTATTTTTACGTTTGTATACATTAATGTTTTTTTTTTTTTTGCATTTTGCGGTGTTGACACGAATTAGTGAAAGTCTATTGTTTAGTTAATTTTAATGTACCACAAAATATATTATAGTCATGTAAAATCATGGGAAAAGTATTTCATGTAATTTCTGGGGGCAAAATCTATGGTTATACGCATGTGCTAAGCGAAAGTGGAAGTGGAAGCGGGGGCGAGGTGGGGGTGAAGCTTTCAAGTATAGCGAACATACCGCATATAATATCGCCTAATAATCATAAGTTTTTATCTAATAAATATCTGATAATTATGTATCCAATCATTTTTTTCGTACTTCATACATTGTACAATAATTTTTCAAAACCAGTTGAAAGTTTGGTTTCGTTGCCATTGCGGGATTGTGTACCAAATAAATTAAAAATATTATTTTCTCAAATGAGAACTACAATCAAGTTAGCTGAAGATCGGGAATGGCGCGCTCTCTCTCAAACTTAGTCGCAGAGAGTGCAACATATTTGGTCAGTAATAAAGCCATTTTCAAAGAACATATTTAAATTTTCGAGCGCAATTTCAGGTTAATATATAAGAGCATTGTGTTTCTCTGCTCACTTATAACGTCATAGATCTGAGTTCGAAACCAGGTACACGTTGTTCAGGGCGTCTTTTTAAGTATTAAACCCAGATGCCTTGATATACTACAGAGACGGTGAGTTGCTTCCTCCAGTTTGACTACCGTAACTACACGACTGCACACCAGTTCCACGCATTGTGCAAAGCACGAAAAGACATTTAAAGGTTGTAATGCCACATACAACTTTGTGTTATTCCTCCAATAAGCAAAGCGTATACCAAATAGACAGCTACTTTAAAGAATAATATTCAATGACACAAATTTCCGTTATTGCTTTATCCAGCGGAGCAGATTTTGTAAGGGATATTTTAGTTTCGTCGTGCCTTTTTTACTTTGACTGGATTGTGTTTCTGTGACTGAGAACGTTGGGTGCGGAAGCTGAAATTACAAGAGTGTACTAGGGCTATAACATGAAATGTGTGAGATGATATAAGTTTCACTTATAATAGACTTGTAATATGGTGCAGGGTAAGAAAAATTACGCGCGTTAATTACTTAAGCAGTCTATTTCGCGCATATTCAACAGAAAAAATTTAAAGTGTCACAATTTTCGCTTTAAAAGTGCCAAGTATATAAATGTAATTGTGTATTATACATATTGCATCCAGCTTCCATAATGGTAAATAGTTATAGGCAATTTTAATTTTATTTGATGTGCAGTATGATAAAGTATAACTAGCAATTGGCTAGCTTAGCAAGTGTTATCGACCTATCGTATTAGCGAGTTAAAACGTTTTTTCCATCTCTTCTTTCATGGATTAATTTTTTTACTAAACTCGTATTTTACATGAACAAGGAAGTGGAAAGTAATTAAATGCCCTTTAGGTATTATTTTTTAATGGCCTGGAAACTGTAATTTTTATATGGAATGCCTGACAGCAATAGAGAGACAAACTTAACTTTGGAAATGTTTTAAAATTCTGCAGCATTTTAGGAATCTTAAGTGTGAAGATAAATATTGTTCGAAAGAGCAAGATAGAAATTAATATAACTACAATTTAAAAAAAAATTACTTTATTTCTTTGTGTTAAATTATATTCCGGCTCGCTAATAGTTTTGAACAATACTTATAAGACGCCGTATATTTGCGAAAAATAATATAAAACAGTACATATATCTACACATAGATTTCGCACTTCAATGAAAAAAAAAACTTTCGTTTTTATTTTACCTTTAGTAGTAAAAAATAGTGAAATAAAATTTTACACCTAAGCTGAAGGTCAAAATTATGTGGAATGCTCAATTCACTTCACAAATATTCGTCACTACGCAAAATGCAGTAGTCTTATAAAAATAATTCTATTACAAATTTATTTAAATATATTTAAAATTTGTAAGTCCACTTTTTTTCAGAGGATGTACTTATAAACTCCGTTTGCACTGAGTTGATAAAAGAAATATTGAAGTCATATTTAATATGGAATAATGATTATAAATTCTAGCAAAACTACATTTATTCTGCAAAGCTGCTATCATTATAAATTATGCGTATCAAAAATAATTTTTAAAAATATTTTTTATTTTATTATTTATTTATAATTATATTTATTGAATTTAAAGGAAATTATCGGAGAAGCAAATTGAAAGAAAAAATAAATCTGTACATAAAACCGTTGCACATTTTCGTGTTACTTTGCGTACTTTATGGTGACAAAGAAACAAAGTCTGATGGGGTTTTATAGAGTTAAAATTTTGACGGTTGAAATAAAGACAGATTTATTACACGAAAAGAAATTATATATTAAATATACGAGAGAAAATAATATCGAACTACATACTAAACTGATTTACTGATATTAAAAAAAATTCCAAAATGTAAATTTTGATTACTTAATACGTACTTACAGCTACATGGCAGACAAAGTCGTGATTGTATCCCTAAATGCAATTCTTTTCACGTATACCTACTTGCATAGCCTGCCATTCTTAAATTATATTTGGAAAATCTCTTGAGGACCAAACGTAGAAATAACATATTCGATAAAACACGCAAATTAAAGAATGTTAACGCACTATCTCTTTCCTCTCCTTTCTAAATCAATGTGTCCGATAAATGTCACAGCAATGTTTTTTGCATGATTCAGGGCGAACGGACATATAATAGATCAGTAATCCTGTGTCTTCAAAAACACACTGAATTCAGTGGCAAGGGAAAGACGATAAGGATGAAGGAGAGACTTGGTACTCCATCTAGAACGAATTTCTGAGGTTTGAAGGTGAATATTTTGCGCAGTAGTTTGTTGTTCGCTTCCCTACGGCGAGTGTTCCCGTGGTTTTCCGTGCCTTCACGGAGATACATAGAGAAATGATAAGCGCACGGCTGATGGCCATCCATATCTTCAGTGACACTTACTGGCCCTAACTCAGTTCCTCCGACGGGAAGATTTTGCCGCAAGCCCCGCAACTCAGCTGAGCGTTGTACGATAAACGAGCAAGAACTGCAATTTTGAAAGTCGAACTAGTTAACATAGGGGGGAATTTGTCACTACTTGGAGTGTCATTCTAAGAATTGACTTATATAGAGTGTTTGGGAGTGGATTACGTATGAAAAATGAGGTAGGAAAAAGATGTACGGCTTATGGCCTAAAGTGATTATTAAGAGAGTTTTTCACCTCCGAAAGAGTAGTTGTCTTCTCAGAAATGGTTAAAATGTTACAACAAGCCGACATTTTTTTTATATTTGGTCATGGTGACTAATCTGTCTTGCAAATCCACAAAATGCTCAGGGGTACAAAATATTATGCGATGTTAAAATCGCAACGCCTACGTATTTTCTTACTGATGAAGGAAGCTATTTGCATTATAGTTTCAGAGGTTGCCGATCTTATTTGTCATACACTATAGTCCATTCACGGTTACATACAAATTTTGTGAAGCCTTGCTAAAGTTCCATTTCCAGGATATTCCTCCGCCCAAGGCAAACAAATGTTAATTAAGTCTTACAAAATTACACCAAAGGGACAACTCACCGCATTCGTGCACACTCAGTGTAATAATATTTTCCATAAGAACTATTTCTTGCTAGGCATTACCAATACACCTATTTCCACACTATTTTTACTTATATTAATCGTAACTAAAATTCTATAATTTATAAATAAAATTTTAATTTAACAAAAAATAATGCACTTATATGTTCTTTTATGTTAACATAAGTATACAACGCTTGTGATATGTGACATAGCTAGGAAACAACCAAACACGTCATAAAAGGGGTGATTTTTCAAAGGTTTGATACAAAACGTGTGAAGAAACCGCGAATAGATTATATCAAGATTCGTTTTCTTTCATTCTTAATAGTTTATTATATTTTTTATTAAAAGCTTTTTATTTTGCCATTTTCGTGGATGCATAACTCTCGTAATAATCATATTAGGTCGGAAGACGTAGATATATCTTTTTCATTTTTTGTAATACAGAATCGCCTTCCAGACGTTGTGATATAATTAATGAAACACGTTGTATAACCAGCGAGGTAGAAAGGTAGACAGGCAGGTAGCAGCCGCTGAGAGTGACTGATATGAAGGCAGGGAGGGGCAGTTACGACGTAGTTGGTAAACACGGCCGGCGCACGAGTGGGTTGGTAATGCACAGGGGGCGGCGGGAGGCGTGTCGACCCACGGCGGAGGCGCGGGGTC
>NQII01000221.1:378257-398471 GCA_002778355.1 Clitarchus hookeri | reverse complement strand
CCCATTCCACCTCCCCCCTACACCCCTAGCTGTGCGTGTAGGTTTTTGAGCGTACACGGCCCTGAATTTTTTTTTTTTTCGATTTAGAGGCACAGCTATACGGGCGACAATGCCACGCGCGACCAGCGCCCCGTCGCCCCTACGCGCAAAATGCTAACCCTGCGTGCAGTACTCTTTGCTGTAACGTTTTCCTGTGCAAATGAGACATGTGACAGTAGGATTTCATTACATGCAATGGAAGCCCATAGATTAAACTGCGACTGTGCTGCTTCATTTTCCTCCTGCCTATTAAGGAAATTACGCAGGAAAGCTCTATAAATGCAATTTTTTAAAACCATTTTTACAAATTTTTTTTTTCAGAATAAAGTTAATATCAGAAAAACCAAACTGGATAGGCTTATATATTTGTTTTATACAAAAGACGTATTACCAGGACATCTATTTGCTGAGTTAGACGCAAACGCGCAAACAATGAATGTATAGAAATTATGCCCGGACTAAAATGAAACGGAGTTTGGTATCGTCTGCGACTCTCAAAACGGATGACAACACCTCACGCGAGTACAAATATTTGCGAACCCGGCCAGCCACAGTAACGAAACCCTTCGAATTCTNAGAGGTATAACTGCAGACGGTTCCAGAAAAGTTACTGTCGCGAGGAGGAAACGGGCTTGCCTGGCCCCCGGCGGGCGGGCGAACCACGTAGCTGAAGCCACCCCTGGCGAAACCCGCCTCTAATTAACCACCGGGAGCAACGTCTCGTCTAACTGCGTCAATTTGGGGATAAATGGGAACTCGTTAACAGCCCCGCTCACCGGATTGGAGGTGGCTGAGGGATGGGGGCGCGCGTGAGGAGGCGTTTAAATCATGCTGACGGACTGGGGGGTCGGGTTGCATTCCCTGATACCGCCGCGCCGCGTCGCGACTGCGGCCTCCGGGGCCTTAATTATCATGAACTTGCCGCGGGAGGTGCCGAGTGCGACATCGCCGACAACCTACCCTCAGACACCTCCCCCACCCTCATACTATTCAAGTCGTACATCACCTTCGCCTTCCTCTGGACGCTGCTCCGCTGCTCGTGCATTGCCCCCACGACAACTATCACCAACAAGTATTCATTCTGTTATGTACAGGCTGTCACGGTTAATTGAGCACTTTTGAAATCAACCTTTTAAAAATCTCACTGTTACTAAAGGCTATTCAAGGTGAAGTGAGCACTTTTGAAAGCTCTCTGATTTCGAATGATGGTCAATAAATATATTTTATGTTAGCCTTAGACTTTAATTTCAGAGTGCGGTGGAATATACACACTGTGTTTATTACTTACATGGAAATATTTATTTTAAAAAGTGGTTAAAAGATAAAAAATGGCTGAAAGGAAAGAGTAACCAGGGCCTTAAAAGTGCTTAATTTACCGTGAACAGCCTTACCTGCCTGTATTTTAACCCTTTAAAGGCAATGGCCACGACGTTTGACGTATCATATGCCGTTAAACTTTTAGACATTATCAGTTCATACTATTTCTTAGCCCCGAAAAAATATTGAGAGCATATTTTTCACAAGAGTACTTGTCAAAACCACAACTTTACTGTTTTATAAATGTGCAAATCATGAAAACTAACTCACATGCAGAAATGAGATAATTCACTCTGAAAGAAGATACCACGAACTACTACAAGACATATACTGAAGAGCCAAAAAAAAAAAACTGGTACACCTGCCTAATATCGTGTAGGGTCCCCGCGAGCACGCAGAAGTGCCGCAAGACGACGTGGCATGGACTCGACTAATGTCTGAAGGTATGCAGGAGGCAATTCACACCATGAATCCTGCAGGGCAGTCCACAAATCCATAGGAGTGCGAGGCGGTGGAGATTTCTTCTGAACAGCACGTTGCAAGGCATCCCAGATATGCTCAATAATTTTCATGTCTGGTGATTTAGGTTGCCAATGGAAGTGTCTAAAGTCAGAAGAGTGTCCCTGGAGCCACTCGGTAGCAACTCTCGACGTGTGGGGTGTCGTATTGTCCTGCTGGAATTTTCCACGTCCATCGGAATGCACAATGGACATGAATGGGTGCAGCTGATCGGACAGGATGCTTATGTATTTGTCACCTGTCAGAATCGTGTCTAGACGTATCAGGGCTCTCATTTCACGCCAACTGCACACGCCCCATACTATGACAGAGCCTCCGCCAGCTTTAACCGTCCCCTGTTCACATGTAGGGTCCATAAATTCATGAGGATGTCTCTATACCAGTACACGTCTATCTGCAATTAGAAACGAGAGTCGTCAGACCAGGCAACATATTTCCACTCATCAACAGTCCAATGGCGGTGTTTGCGGGACCAGGCGAGGCGTAAAGCTTTGTGTCGTGCAGTCAAAAACGGTACACTAGTGGGTCTTCGGCTCCGAAAAAACATATCAATGATGGTCCGTTGAAAAGTTTGCACGCTGGCACTTGTAGATGCCCCAGCATTGAAATCTGTGCCAATTTGAGAAAGGGTTGCACGTTTGTCACGTTTAATGATTCCCGTCAGTCGTCGTTTGTCCCGTTCGTTCACGATTTTTTCCGGCCGTAGCGATGTCGAATATTTGATGTTTTACCGGATTCCCGCTATTCACGGCACACTCGTGAAATGGTCGTACGCGAAAATCCAACTTTTGTCGCTACCTCGGAGCTGCTATGTCTCATCTCTCGTGCACCGACTATAACACCATGTTCAAACTCACTGAAATCTTGCTAACCTGCCATCGTAGCAGCAGTAACCGATCTAGCAACTTTGCCAGACGCTTGTTGTCTTATATAGGCGCTGCCGACCGCATCGCGTTACTCTGATTGGTTCCATACCTCTGTTATTTGCATATGCACGCCTATGCCAGTTTTGTTTTGGCTCTCCAGTGTATATGGAACGGTACAAGGAAAGGTTTTTTGACAATTTAAAAAAATTGCCGAAAATAAGGAAATTCTTTCATGTTTTTGATTTGTGACTACCCTTGAATTTTTGTAAAATAACTATTGTTAAGCATACCTTCAAATGTTTTAAGACAAGACCTCCGCAAATAGTTTGGTTCATTTTATCTGTATATTAAGATAAAAAGTAAAATTTTGTCTTTGGCCCGTAATTTTGCAAAAACCATACGAAATGAAAAAAAAATTCCTGAGGAAAAAACAGTTACTGTTAATATCTACATGTTGAACAATGTGTGGTAAAATAAAAAATTACAACTTTTTCCTTGGCTAACGCCCTTAATTACCACGTTAATTTATTGTTTCAGGTGTTGCAAATAAGAAATATTTGATGCGTTCTGGACTAAAGCTGGCAAATAACTTGTATCGTTCTCACAAGCAATAAACTGGTGGTTTTTTGTTCGGTGATCAGTGATATGAACCACTAGTCATAACTAAGGTCGGTTCTTCTCAGGTTAGTAACAAAACTATTTCTTATGGGGGAGTTTGGCGTAGGGAAAATTTCCGCCCCTAGATTCCCAGTGTTTCAAAAGGCAATTTAATTTTCAAAGATTAAAATTTTAAGCTATACTTGAATTATAAAAGAGAAAGAATTTACTTAGTCACGAAGTTATTTTATTTATGATTATCGTGTNTTTTAAGCTATACTTGAATTATAAAAGAGAAAGAATTTACTTAGTCACGAAGTTATTTTATTTATGATTATCGTGTGTCAACAAAACAGCGGTTTAAGATCAACGTGATTAAAAATGTATTTTTTGAAATAAAGTATTTGTTAACGTTAACGCAATAAATAAAATATTTTTATACAGGTTCCGAGTGAAGTGGCAGTGTCTGTTATTGATTTCTGNGTCAACAAAACAGCGGTTTAAGATCAACGTGATTAAAAATGTATTTTTTGAAATAAAGTATTCGTTAACGTTAACGCAATAAATAAAATATTTTTATACAGGTTCCGAGTGAAGTGGCAGTGTCTGTTATTGATTTCTGCTGTATTTCCACGTAGGTTATCGTCCCAGAAATTCTTGTAATTTCACATAATATTCTGACCTGGACAAAGTGCTACTTCATGCAATGGAAGTCGGTATGAATTAATTTTTGTTGTTTATTTAATGAGTATGCTGTGGGCATATGAGCCAGCTGAAAGCCGCATGGCAGTGTTTATTTTTATAGGTATTCGGAAAGATACACAATCAGAGGGCTGAAAGTAGAAATTTACCAGGGCTTTCGAACGTGCTCATTTTACAGTGAACAGCCCATAGTAGAAGTAACCTTAGTTATGTGCATGTGGTTCACGGTTAATTGAGCACTTTTGAAATAAACGTTTGAAAAATCTCACTGTTACTACCTTATGTATTTTTTTAACCCTTTCATTCCCAAATTAATTTATGGTTTCAGATGTTGGTGGGCCTACTTGTGCTGGCAAAGAACTTGTTTCGTTGTCAAAACGAATCAACTGTAGGCTTTGTAGCCTGTGTTTCGGTAATAGTGATATGAGCCAGTTATGACGTAGAGCAGTAGCATGGTTTAAGGACCAGTTACTCACAGGGAAGATCATTGAGCACTGAGTCTTGCAGCGTACAGCACCGGCCAAATATAACCTTCATGTGCAATATGTAGACAATTGTCTACAATATAAATCAAAGGGCTAATGGGGACACTGACTGTCGCGCGCCCAGTGAAATTGGTAACGACGGGAGGAAAGTAGTTCCATGTCTTAACACTGAATCAGAAATATTGAATACTGAAACGATTTATTTGGCTTTTTGTTTTTATAATGCATATAAGTGTGAGAATAAGCAAACTTGTAAAACATGGTTACTTCTCTAATAATTTTACAGTTTCACTTCTTCGACGTATCAATAAAGTGATAAGGCAGGTGGCAGTGCTATTTTTATATAATGTAGAAGACTACACAGTGAGCATGCAAGTAGATCTTGAGCAGGGCTTCCAAAAGTGCTCAGTTTACCGTGAACAGTCTATACAAGAGATGATCAAGGACTTAAGTAACGTGCGGGGAATTAGTGTAATGTGCGTGTGTTCTTGGCTTTCGGATTTTAGCCGTGTCAAGTATTATTTTCCTGATGTTTCGACAGTCGTTGTAGCGGCATGCAATCTTCAAATCACGAGATCTCAGGTCTGCATATATAACTTATCATGGTCTCGGTGCGACTGCTCTCTGATTGTTTGGTTGTTCGGCCAGTCCCAGACTTCCTTGCTCCTGATTTGCTGATGTGTTCTGCCAAACATCTGGGCTATTTTTTTCATACTGCTGATAGTTCCCCAATAAGAGAAGAGGCTATATTTTACCGAGTTTAAAGCCATCCTCCGTCTCCATCTTGTTTGGATGTTTAATTATTAAACTTGCTTTTCTTATTATTCTTACTCTGTAGTCTGGTATGTTTGCTATTGTGCGGAACCTGTCAAAATTTATGCAATTTTTGGTTTATATGGAATGTCCTGCTATTTATGATTGCTGGTTTTCATATTTGTAAGCCGCCTGGCGTGTTCAACACACTGACAATGGCTGCGAAATCCTGCAATCAATTTTCCGTTAATGTAAATATTAACGAACTGCTTCGGCATTCGCGCGGAACGGGGATGGAAAACCACTTCGGGAATATTTCTCGTGGGAGGTAGAGTCAGACCCACTGACTCCCGCATGCGAAGGCGCAGAAAGTATATTTTTCCAGTCGCGGTACAAAAGAGGCTTTTCTTACCATGCATATTTAGGGAGTGAATTAGGTGGTTGTGGCTGAACTTTTATTTCAGACTTATTAAAAATGTTTTCTTGGGACATTTAATATAATTCTACTGATTCCTAAAACCCCTGGTGCTCTTACTACACCTACAATCAGTCTTAGGAAGTAATCAATAAGGTGTTACCACTGATCATGCATGATAAGCTCTTAAAATCACTCCATTACAATTGAATTCAATTTTTAATTTTGTGGCATTACGGGACGAGGGAAATGAGAGAAGGGAAAATTCGCGGACTAAGTTTGGGACAAGCTAGAAATCAAACATTCGTACGTTTGTGTTTTATTTGCAATATGTCCACCCACTATTTGATGTTTCCTGAATAACTATGAGCTAAAAATAAATATGGTGTACAAAACAGGTCCAATCATCGCCATCCACTTTAACAGCAAGAAACCAATAAGCGGTTGAAAAATACGTGAATGTACGCTTATAGTTATTATTCGCGGTTTCTTCACACTTTTTGAATCAAACCTTTGAAAAATCACACCATATAGGACATGTTTGGTTCTTTCCAAATTATGTTATGTAATACAACAGCGGTTTATACTTGTGTTGTTGTTTTGACACAAGATAACACAAATGTAACTACTTTTTTTTAAAATAAAAATTTAATTTTTTATTTTATTAACAAATTATAATATTTTATTTATAATTAATATTAGGAAAACAGTGAGAAAATAGGTGTGTTAGCAATACCTAGCTAGAAATAGTTTTTATGCTAAATATTATTACACCGAGTGCGCACGAAAGCGTTGCTTTGTCCCTTTGGTATAATTTTCTGGACTTGGTTAAGCTCCTGCGAAAGGAGTCAGTCTCTGACTCCAGGTTGAGCGTGTCACCAGTTCGAGTTTCGATCAGATGGTGCTACTTCGACGGTCATGGACATGCTCGCGAGTGAGTGGTTTCGATGGTGAGTTACCCAGCGTCCGTTTGTTTAGCTCGAGAATTCGCCAGGCAATAGCTTCTAAAAAAAAAAATATGACAAATGGCTGATATCCGACACGGCATTCAGTGAACGCGATGAATTACCTGCATATATAAATCAATATATTCATGTCTCATAGGTTCGTTGTTATTAAACCAGTAAATCAGTAATATCTCGGCAGGGGTAAAGTGTATGAATTCATATATGCTTAAAGACGTTGGAAGCAACTGACAATGAGAAATCAAGTATGTAATGTACGACTGCATGCATACCTTCCATGATTGCCCAAAAATTACATGGAAAACAATGCTGTTACTGTGTCAAGACTTTCGATGAAAGTTGCAATGACAGGCGACATGATAAAAGTGATTGTTTGAAGAACCAATGTCATTCTTTTCTTAGCTGCTATAAATGTTCCAGAAAGTTCACTCGAAATAATAACTTTAATAAACTCATCAAGGCTGACAAATGTAGTGTTCTTTCGCCTAGTGAGAGACAGACTTCGTTACCTCCTGTTAATACTATACATAAAATGTCCACAGACGACGAGGGAATTCGCATGATGAAGCATAATGACAATGGCCACATGCAGTTTATGCATGGCAATAAATTGATGAACCACACCAAAAACTGCAAGGATTGGTCTTTTGAGAGCCAGCAAGTGTTGTCGTCAATGCCTCTTGCTGCATCGGTGGGTACTAATTCGCCAGGCGATTATGACGAAACAGTTAATGCTAATGACGGAATGACAGATCTACGAGGTGGGGTAGAGTCGGTTCGCGCGAAATATACACTTGCAAGACTTTTCGTAAAATCGATGAACTTGAAAATAAACGGTCGTCGGCTCTAAATACGGATGATGACCATGCGACTCTACGAAGAAAAGTAACCTTGACGTTGACGATGAAACAGGAGGTGAGGACGATCATGAAGACAGCATTGATGAAAATGAATATGACGACAGTGTTGATGAAGATGATGCTGATTCTTTCGACGTTGCTACACATTTCACCAACGAGTTCCTTTTGATAAGTGGCGTGAAGAAGGCAGACGAAATAAAAAAAGCTCGTTACATATTTCCCGAAGATCCGAATAAACTTGTT
Source organism: Clitarchus hookeri (assembly GCA_002778355.1). Classification (NCBI taxonomy): domain Eukaryota; kingdom Metazoa; phylum Arthropoda; class Insecta; order Phasmatodea; family Phasmatidae; genus Clitarchus; species Clitarchus hookeri. The sequence continues at coordinate 390,710 of NQII01000221.1, read as the reverse complement.
GATATACTCAGATATTTGATTGACCTGCAAAAACGTAGGGATCTCTCATGCGCTGTTGAGATAGTTTTAATCATCAATGAACTGAAGGATTGGAGTTACATCAGATGAGACTGTTGGCTACTATAAATGATCTGCGAAAATCTGAGAAATGTAAAGATAGAATGTACAAAATAATAAGAAAGACAGAATTTATATAATAAGTAAATACATTAAATGTATGTATACATAGCAGTGTGTGTTTAATTTTTTATACAATCCCTTCTGCTTTTCTGAAAAACTTATTAATTCAGCGGTGTAAACAATCGATGGTGAGAGTCTGGTTTAGATAAATATTTATGTCAGCATGTGTAGGAGGAGGACTATGGTTCGATTTGAAATACTATGCCGTACTCGGGTCGTTAAAAATGGATGAGTTCTATATGGCGAACGAATGAAATGAGGGGAATATTTTCGAGGAATTTTTCGCAACTAGTTTGTTGCCCTAGTCAGTTGGCCTGGTAAGTTGTCTTGGTAAGTTAATATGACCCTTTGGTATGGTCAGCTGTGGTAGATGTGTTTTGCGAAAATTTTGCGAGGTTTTTGTGTGAAGAGGTTAGCTACGATACTCTTATTAGGATACTTTTTTCGAGATTGTCCATCATCGTTTGTTTCTACAGGTGCGTGGTAAAGTAGGCTAGTCTTGTTGGTCGGTATAGCTAGTTTTGCAGGAACTGGTCTCGTCAGGAGATAGTATTAGACTCAGTCAGTCTCGCCAGGAACCAGTCTTAGGTGGAGTTAGTTTTGGGTGGAGTTAGTCTTGGGTGGAATTAGTCTTGGGTGGAATTAGTCTTGGATGGAGTTAGTCTTGGGCTGAGTTAGTCTTGGGTTGAGTCAGTCTTGGGTGGAGTCAGTCTTGGGTGGAGTCAGTCTTGGGTGGAGTTAGTCTTGGGTGGAGTCAGTCTTGGGTGGAGTCGGTCTTGGGTGGAGTCGGTCCTGGATGAAGTCGGTCTTGGATGGAGTGGGTCTTGGGTGGAGTGGGTCTTGGGTGGATGGAGTTGGTCTTGGATGGATGGAGTTGGTCTTGGATGGATGGAGTCGGTCTTGGATGGATGGAGTCGGTTTTGGATGGGTGGAGTCGGTTTTGGATAGGTGGAGTCGATCTTGCGTGCAGTCGGTCGTTGGTTAGTCGGCATGGTCTCTTGTGACCAGATAGTAATTGACAATTGTATGGACTGTGATTTTTCTCGATTTTACGAGCTCAGTGTAACAACAACCAACACGTTGGCTAAATCGACAGCTCCTCTGGCGCCGAAATCGATAATTAATACATTAGCGTCACCAAGGTGATGCCAAAGTAAACAAATTACAAACGAAAAAACCAATATGGTGGGTGGAGTGCATTCGACAAAATGATCACAGGTGAGGAAGTAGGGGAGGGGAACCACCTAATTAACCAATGAGAACCATAGGTGGGGGTGGAGGCCTGCCGACTAAACAGTCATTAACAATAGGCGACCGGTCTGTCGTCTGCTGGACTTGGTGCTAAGGGAACCTCCGAAAATGTAAGTTTTTTAAAATAATTTTTTTATAATTTTTTATATAGATCTTAAAATAACTTTTTATAATTTTTTTATGTTAAAAAATTTTGTTGGTATTTTTTTTTAATTTTTGTGCTCAAGGTCATCCAATGTCACGGGCACTGTGTCAAGGTCGCTTGGATCATAGATGGAGGTCGGCTGACGTCACAACATGGCGGCCGGTCGGCGCATGGCGAATGTCCCCTGGACCCTTGTCCCCGACTCGCCATATATATTCTACTAAAAATAATGTTCAACATGTATACAAATATTTTCTCGCATACGACCATACAGATTATTATGGTTGCTCTGCTTGACGAAAGTTTTTCTCGCAAAATATGCTTTCTCAAGCACGCAAAATTAAAACATAATAAAATTTCCATTAAAATGTAGGCTCTTGTGAGTCACATTATTTTTAATATATAAAGAAGTTTATTCTAGCAAAATACTTCGCAGTATAACACATAATATTTACCTTCTTTCACGTAAAACGTAAATCGTACTTTTATGATAATCTTGGTAGTGTATGTACTTACTTGTTAATGAGTTCTGCATAGTATACTGTCAGGTGCAATGCTCAATCCAACTGGGGGAAAAAAGACGAGGAATATCTCTGTGATAATTGGACGTTGCAGGCTCAGAGCAAGCGCGTCTCCTTTCCGAGAACTTTCATAGAAGTATATTCGATATTACTGACATCACAAGAAAACAAGTAGTTTTGGTGCATACATTTACCTTTCGTGGAAAGGGAATTGCGAGACCCCGGGGATAGAAACGTGAACTGTGCACTGCGATTTCTAAGAAAGTAATATGAATGTAAACGTAATCTGCGTGCAATAAACACCAAGCTCCACTCTCCAGTATTTACGACGAATCTCTGCGGGCTTGGTAAAAGTTGGTAGTGTTTAATTACATAGCAATTTCCTGCAAAGATTTATTAAGGTCGGTGTGGTTCATTTCAATATAAAAAAGGCAAAATAAATAGTTCGTTTCAAGTTTGCATTAAATCCTTGTAAACAACTTTTTGTGTTGATTGTCATGGAAAAATTATTTGCTAAAAAGAGTAGGAGCTGAAGAAACTCGGATAACCAGTGAGAAGAGTGAAGTGAGTGAAAATATTTGGGCGGCTCTTAACATCGAAGTCTTGAGAGCCGGTGAGGGTGAGGCGGGTTGAGAATGGAGCAGCGCCGGAATGCAAGGGTGGGGGAAGTGGGAGATCCCCGAGAAAATCCGCAGACCAGCGGTATCGTCCGGCACGATTCCCGCATGTGAAAAGCCGAGGGCGACCCCGCCGGGAATCGAGCCCGGTTCGCCTTGGTGGGAGGCAAGTAGTCTATCCACTACACCACCACAGCCCCTGATAACCAGTAAGAAAAAAATATCAGTTATTTCACGAGGAAAAAGTTAATAACATAAAAGCATTACAATAAGATTTCCTAACGGATCGCATAGCTTACAGTATTACAACATCAATAAACGCTATTAGCGAATGATAGTCGTTTCAACATTGCGCATACACCAACAGAAAAAAAATGTCATATGAACATATCCAAAATTGATACATTTGGTTGCCAGGGAGCCTCTTAAGTTTCAGCATAACATTAAGTGTGTCTAGCACAAGGCGATTGTCTTATTAAGCTTTTTTACTATATGTGGCCAGACACACATTTTTGTTAAAGGTTAGCTTGTTTGATCATATAGTTACAGATATATTAAGACATAATTTTTTAATGATGGTTTTAGAAAACTTCTGGATGTAAAAGAACATAGGGTGATACCAGCGTGAGCTGAAAAACTCTTCAGTCCGGGCCTACAGAATTAGTATTTAACATCATTGGCCGTCCGTGGATGAATTCAGTCATGTATTAAACCTCAAAATAATTACACGTTATATACTCAATCCGCTAATAAAAGCGACTCCGATCAACACTTTCCTTCCGCGTAACATGCTGTTTTTTCCATATTTTTTACATGAGCTATAGCGAAGGGGGGTGGACGGGCTTGTGCAAACACAATAGAGCTGATGGAACGAAGGTATATTAAAGAACACAAACTTGAAATTTTGTTCAAGTTGAAACAAATAATCTTAAATTGTTCAAGTGCCTTGAAGAAAATATTAGCTAGTACATCTAAATGTAAAATATCTTCGGGTCTGGATTTTAGTTTCTTTAAAAGGTCATCTTAACAGTATGCATAAATAATTTGACTTCGGTTATGCCATGACTTGCCACCTCGCCAATATTATTTCCCCTCTCCTCCCCAACCAACGTGGCCACTGAAATACCTGATAAAGAGTACATATCCCCAGATTTTTTTTTTCTCGTGTTCGATGTACAGCTATACGGGCTACAATACCACGCGCGCAAGGCGCTGAACCTGCGTGCAGTGATTCTGCTCTTACGCTTTCCTGTGCAAATGAGATGTGTGACAGTGGGATTTCATTACACGCGATAAAAGCTCATATATTACACTACGACTGCACAGTTTTATTTTTCACCTACCTATTAAGGAAGCAGCGCAGGCAAGCTATAAAAATGCGATTTTTAACCATTTTCAGAATTGTTTTTTCTCTTAAAATAAACCTAACATTATAAAAACAAAACTGTACAGGCCTTGATATTTTTCTTATATTTTCTGGCAAAAATTCTTATTCGCAGGACATTTATTTATTTGTTGCTATACGCGTAAACGCGCAAACACGAATGCGCAGAAATTATTTCCGGACTACTAACTCTTAATAGTCAACATCTTAGTATTCAAGTTAATGTATGGAGACAAACAACACTGTTGAGTATGGAGAATAAAGAGTGGGTATTGGTATGGTTACTTTTCAATAACTCACCACTGTAAGAAAAGGGGCCATGGTGGCTCAGCAGCTAGAGCGCTCGCCTCCCACCAGGGTGAACCGAGTTCGATTCCTGGCGGGGTTGCTCCCGGATTTTCGCACGTGGGAATCGTGCCGGACATTGCCGCTGGTTGGCGGTTTTTTTTTCTCGGGGATCTCCCGTTTCCCCCGTCTTTCATTCCGGCGCTGCTTCATACTCACCTCACTCCCCCCTCATCAATTCTCAAGACTCCGATGTTAAGAGCCGCCCAAAACTCTCCATGCTACTCCACCATTACAAAAATGGAAGGTGTAGTGAGATAAAAAAATAACCGTGGCCACTCTCTTTCGCCAAAATTGTGAGTGAGTGAAGAGTTTTGGATGGCTCTGAACAACGAAGTCTTGAGAGCCGATGAGGGTGATTGAGGTGAGTATGGAGCAGCGCCGGAATGAAGGGGCGGTGGAAACGGGAGATCCCGAAAAAACCCACCGACCAGCGTTATCTTCCATCACGATTCCCGCATGCAAAAATCCGTGAGTGGCCCGGATTGAACCCGGTTCGTCTTGGTGGGAGGCGAGCTCGCTAACCGCTCAGCCACCGCGGCACCACCAAAATTGTGCTAGAACTTGGGAGTGTTACACGATTCAGCAACTAGGGACCTTCGTATGGCCCAAAGCCAATGAGAACAATTCGCCAACCTTTGCGGAAATACATCGCTCCCATCTGATGTCCAAGTGGTTCAACATCTTCTGATAGTGCCCAGTCGGGCAACGTGTCACCACATAGCGAACACGCAGACCCGTTATAATTCATCGTAAAAACGCTACAGTAACCTGAGTCGAAACGTGAGTCAAGTCTAGCTCAACTGATCGACAATAGGTTCGAGTTAAGTACAGCTGCTGGCAAAACTAGAGCCTTAGCAATAAATACAGCATACTTCAAGACACTCTTCGATACATCGAATAAAACAATTAGGTTTTTTCTATTAAAATAATATTAATACATGACTCGGTAAATGTTTCGTAGTGGCAACTGCCATATGAAACTGTTAGGTAGCGAGATAAGTTAGTTTTTAGTTTACTTCTTGTAGGGGAACAGGGGGCAAGACGGGGTCGCGAGGCAAGACGGGGTAACTGTTTGTTTGTCTGCNCTATTACCCGCAGCCAAGGAACAAACAAAAGAATACTGATTTATTGCCACTAACTTGCCACTTCAAAAGAATAAATTTTAGAAGTAACGTACTTTTATTCATAATTTACTGTTGTAGAAATAGCACGTTTTTTATTCGCTGAGTCACTTGTCTGAATACACGGGAAGAAGGGGATGAAAAGTCGTAGTGGTGTGATCGTAAAACCTGAACTTTACCGAGAAAGTTCGGCTTCGTAGTCACTGTGCGCTTAGAAAAGTTTTCGTTTATGTCCGTTGGTTACGATACATAGTAACACTACGTCAGGAAGTATACTAAAACTAAACCACAAACTGTCCCGAAACAAAAAAAAAATGACCTTCAGACGTGTGCTCTTAAAATCGCATACTTGAAAGGTTCGTTATTCAACACGGTCTCAGTTTTTGAGCTCAGGTTGAAAAAAATTGTATCTCAGCCATGTATATACTATGCCCTGAGGTGAGAGTTATGACACGCTCGCTGAGGTTAAGAGTAAAATTAAGGACACAGAAAAACAGCGCAGAACAAGGGAGCTGGGAAAAGTACGCGACAAAATCGCGTGGGGCCAGACCATCAAGATAAAAGAGAAAGCGGTCTGCAATTACCAAGATCGTTGCAACTTCGACATTGGAGTTAAAGTAGGAGTTGGTGATTTTAAACGATATCATTGTAGTATGATTTACCGAGTAATAATTTGTAGGGAAATATAGTTGCTCAGATTTAGTGAAAAACGTGAATTCTTACCATACTACGGAATATTGCGAAACAAATTATGGTAGGAGGGTAAATTATTTTGTAGTTGTTAAGGGCACAATATTGAAAATTGACTCACAGGAAATAGTAAATGTCCGTAAACTTAAGTACCAGGAGAAGTGCCATTTCTATATTAACTGGGGAATCACTCACTATAACTTCTCCTTTGTTACAGTTTTCTAGCAATACGTTTGCAATAATACCGTAGTATCTTCTCGTATCATGTCTTCATACCTGCATGCTATGTTGTCTAAGTTTGCAGAGAATAGAATTACGTATTTTAACGGAAATCGAAACCAAGTACCGAACAACCAATAACAACAGATACTACCATGCACAAACAGTACGCTCTTCGGCATTCACACGCACGCACATTATGTACCAGATAAAAAAAAATTACGCAGTACATTCAAACACAGGATGTAAACAATCAGATCAAGCAATATCGTACCAGTATTAGAAAGACAGACCTCAGGTTTCATTTTCCAAGTAAGAAAGCATGTAAAATAAGTACGTTTAATACAACACACCCGCCCAGAAGGATGTATGTGTTTCCAATCTGCTCAGCTTTAGTCTATTCGCGGTTTCTTCACACTTTTTGAATCAAATGTTTGAAAAATCACCGCGTTGATGACGTGCTTGGCTGTTTCCTAAATATATCATGAATCACAAGCGTTTTATACTTGTGTTCAGATAAAAGTACCTTATTCTTGGTTAAATTGAACTTTTACTTATATTTTATTTAAATTGTTTTGCACAAAAACAAAGAGAAAATAGTTGTGTTGGTAATGCCTACTAAAAATAGTTCTTGTGCAAAATATTGTTATCCTGTGTGCGCACTTTAGCAGGGATTCAGAAAAGTTGGAAGTAACCGCGAATTGACTATAACCCGAGATCCGAAACATTATGCATTCTATGGTGATTAAATTCGTTGTGATGTCGTAGATGGATGGCGAACCATTACCGGTTCGGCTCCCTTACTGGAAGAGCATGGCGCATTGTTAATTACGGTTAGCGAGTAACATTAATGGGCTTGAGATTAGTCTACGTTTCCTGTATCTCATCAGGAGACACGCCCTGGTGACAGGTGTTAGTTCTGCCGTATTTCACGCTTAGTATCTTTCTAATCTCCTGATTTTTCTGCGTTGTAAACGTTCGTTACACGCACTTTTTTTTTTATTCGCGAAGAAAAACTAGTAAATTGTTTTATATATAACGGCTGCACCCTTTCACGGGACATTAACAAAAATTATGAAATATGTTTTTTTTTTTTCCCGGCGGGCGAGTTTGATCTTTCTGTAGCGTGTCCGACATTCATTCCAGATGACGTGGAGATTCCATTTCAACCGGCTGCACTTGAGACTTTTCTTTATTTTTCTCTTAATAAATTTCCTTTTCTATTCCAGGAAAATACCTGCGCTGTTCCTTAACGTGAATATAACCAGTTCCCCGCCCAATCTTGTTGCATTAAGAGAGACAAATATTGTATTTCATGTACAGTTTATTTTTTGTAGGTTGTTAGCGGTTAACGGAGCACTTATGGAAACCCTGCCCATTATCTAATTTTTTCCCATTTTGTATCTTTTCACTAAACGTAAAATTAACATTGCCATAGACCGGATCACTTTATGCATGCGTCGATCAAGTATAACTTTGGAATTGATGGAAAAGTACTAATATGATACCCGCCAATTGGCCTAAAAAATTTTGGCCCTAAATTAGGTAAAATATTTTAGGCGAAGTGACTTTAAACCAAATTACTTTAGGTGAAATATTTGTAGGCCAAATGAATTCAGACCAAATAATTTTAGGCCAAGTGTCTAGGCCAAATAATTTTAGACCAAGTGACTTTATTCCAAATAGTTTAATACTAAGTGACTTTAAGATAAATATTTTTAGTCCAATTGACTAATAGTTTTAGATTAGGTGACTTTAGGCCAAATAGTTTTAGGCAAAGTAGTTTTAGGCAAAGTAAATTTAGGCAAAATAATTTTAGGTGAAGTAACTGTTTTGGAACTTCCAAGAGTTCTCAAGCGCGGACCAGCTTTACATGGAGAAAAAATAGCCTTGAAAACAGCGTGTAAGATGTTGAGACTGCTATGTTTTAAATAATAACCTGACGGTAACGAATTTAACGTTATCATACAAAAAATGGCACACGCTGGTCTCTTTATTAATAAAACATTGGATCATATACTGTAACGAAAAGAAATTTCACAGTTGGTGTCACCATTAATTCGTATTCACACAAACACCTCGACAGAAGAGAACACTAGTATAACAATTAGTTTACGGTGCTAGAATTTTTTGAAGTCTAATTTTATCTAGAGACGTTCTCTGTAATGTTCAGCCTTGTGGTATCACCTTCCTGCCTGAGCATTTGTGAGTGAATGTGTAAGTTTCTGTGTGTCTGTATCATCCAGATAGATTTTGAATCCATGCTTTTATCAAACTTAATAAGGACGCCCAACTTTTATATTTTTAGATCATGTTAGACGTTTAATTTGAAACCGGTGGTCATTTTAAATTTTTGAGCACAATGATGTATCTCAGGCACCAATCATCGATTTGAAATATTTTGATGTGTAAATAGTCCAGACAATAATTTACACAACCACATCCTCAATAGTATGACATTTTTCAAGTTAACGTCACAGAATGAATAAATTATTACCACAGTTCATTTCTCGGGAAAAAGTCGATTCCCGCCAATTGTAATATTTAGGATGTTTCGTAACTTATGTTACAGGCTTTGGCAGGCGATTCCATACAGAAAAACATTACGAAAATGCAGGTTGACCTATGTCCGGAAACGATGTCTGGGGTTTGAAAGCACATCCAAAATTTGGACCGTAAAAAGCCTCTTTATTTAATAAAATGTCGGGAAAAATAGTATTATACCTAGTAGACTTGCCTTCGTAACTTAATATTAATTTGTTTCTATTTTATTAATTAAACAAGATTTTTAAAGCTAAATTTCAATGGCGTTTTCTACCATTAGATGTCGTTTAGGGACATTGGTCAATCGGCATTTTCGTAATGTTGTACCACAAGGAAACACCTTTCAAAGTCTGTAACATAAGTTACGAAACAACCTGTATAGTTGCTATGCTAAGCTGTTCTAAATGTATATTATTTTAGACTATGTGACACTTATTTTCGATATTATGGTTATATAAATATTTAATATTATAATATAATATCTACAGAACAATTTGGTCAATTTGCAGATTTGGTAGGCTGGCAGTACCTATTGAAAATATATAATATGATGATGTATAGTCTAGTACATGCGCCATTTCGTAGAGAAACTCTAATTCGAAAATAAACTTGTTATATTGTATATTGAGAATTGCCCAACCGATTGCAGCCAAATGTGGTGTACAGTATATACTGTGGTAGGTCGCCATAGACATTTATTACCTTGTACATCAGGAAATTTTATTTTTCAATATATTTGTTTTGCATGCCATATGTGTTGAAATATTAGAAACTGTCAACCAACATTTGTGTCTTTAAACCATTTATCGCGAGTTTTAAGTGCGCTAATTTAGAGTCCCATTCGTCTTTCAGTTTGTAAATAAATAGCGCCATTATTTTTAATTCCGGAATTACTCAGACAATTGCTGCAAAATTTGGCCACGAAGAGTACTTCTGAAGGTCACAATAATCATATATGATTTTAGTATAAAATACATTATTTTATAAATGGTTCACATATAATATTCTATGTTACCATGACGTATCTGCCGAACTATAATACTTATTTTAACCGAATTTTGTATGCTGAAAGTATCTAGAAGATACATTAATTTGCTCATAATTAATTTACTGATAGATTTTTTCCGCCTGTTTGTCGGACATCATCACCTGGAACGAAAAGCTTTTTAATATCATATTTCAGAAATCTGCAAATAAACTTAAAAGTTAACATAACAATAACACTCTTACAGACAACCTGAAATAATAATTTCAAATGAATTACTTATTTATTTTCAGAACGCCGACCTCGTTTCAATTTGTTGCATATTATATCTATGGAATGATTAAAATATATGATCCAAACTTGGCATACTGGAAATTCTTATTAGGTGCACTCAAAGCCCAGCCATTAAGAAACACGACCCTAAAATTTAAAGTTAAATATGTCACATCTCTGTAGTTTCTCAACCAGATACCTTGCATTACTAAATCTGAGAAACAAACACCACACAACAAAACCTTGGTCACGTTTATCTGGAGGCTGTTTAAATCAATATTTAATCAATCTCCTCCTGGAACCTACGTATATTTTAACGTAAATGCTTATTATGTTACTTACAGAAATATTGTTAGCGTATAAAGACGATTAATGCCATTACGTTTAGTGTCACAAAACGTGTAATGTATAAACAGTAGAAACTGAAATGAGTTATATATATATATTAATATATGAAAATTAGTGTCAGCATTTTTGAAGTAATAACACACACTATATCAAAAATAGCGTCAGAATTGGTGACGAAATAACATACACTATACAAAAATTCTGGTCAGATTTTGGGAGGACGTACAGTTTATGAAAATTAGCGTCAGAATTGGCGAAGTGATAACAAACACTACATAAAAACTAGCATTATATTTGGCGACGTAGTAACATAAGCTATACGAAAACTAGCATTAGAATTGTCGCAGTGGAAACACACGCTACATGAAATGCAACGTTAGAATTGGTGACAAGGCAACTTATGCTGCACGAAAATTTGCGTCAGAATTTGCGACGAAGTAACATATACTTTATGAAAATCAGCGTTAGAATTGGCAATGTAGTAAAAAACACGATATGAAAATTAGCGTCAGAATTGGCAACGAAGTAACAAACACTATTTTAAAATTAGCGTCAGAATAAGCGACCAAGCACTTTATGAAAACAAGCATCAGAATTGGCAACGTAGTAAGAAACACCAAGTGAAAATTAGCGCCAGAATTGGCAACGAAGTAACAAACACTATATCAAAATTAGCGCCAGAATTGGCGACATGGTAACATACGCGATATGGAAAATACCGTTAGAATTGGTGACGTGTAACATACCTTTACATGCCAATAAATCACTGGGAACTACTACAGTAAAGTACTAATCACGTTATGATATGGTGTCAGCATCACATGTCTTTCGAGTTTGTCCACTCCAGCGACCACAAACCACCCGGTTATAGCATTTAATATGTGTACGGGTGCACTATAAAAGTAAAAATTAAATGAGCTGATCCTAAATTGTCGCCACCGTGCTGGTAGCGTTTAATTGTTCAGAAAGTTTCCATAGACTTTGTTTGGCATTTGTGGATGGAAGCACTGAAGCCAGCAGACCATGCGATGAATACAGGACGACGCCATTGTACCACCTCCTGCGAACTTCATTGTGGGAACTTACGAAGCGCTAGTAGAACTGTCATTTTCGGTTTATCGAGTCTGCTAAAATCCCCCACGTTTCCATTTCATCCCCACATAACTCATTGTAGCGCCAGGTTTGTGGAACTAGCTTGATATCTCTATGATGTAATAACAAAAGCTTTAAGCAATAGTAATCGTGTCCCTTTTCAGCATAACAAAGCTCGTGTCGTGTGTATGAGTACAAATACAAATTGAGGTAGGTCATGGAATTTATCTGAAAGCAAATAAAGTGTTTATGAGATATACCTTTGTTATTGTTGTGTTCCAAAAACTGTTAAAGTGAGATTTTGGCTTGCGATTACGCAAACACTTTGATATGCAATTTTTGTTTACTGGGTATCACACACCAGCAACTGTAAGTTATTGAGCGGAAAAAGAAACGAAACTATGAAACTATTTTTTCCGCCGAAGCAGTCAGATAAGACACTAGACTTTCTCGTGTACTCCGTTTTGTCAAAAAGTCGTCCATGCTCTTTTTCCTCCTGACCGAAGTGATAAAACAGATAATTTCAGAACTCTATCGATTGCCTACCATCTTGGCTCCTCCTTTTCTCTCGCTGCAAGATGAATGAACCCAGACGCTGCGCTCTCCATCTCCTACAATCCCCTCCTTGTGCCGCGTCTGCCACCCCAGTTGCGTAGATTCTCAATTGGGGGAGCGGCGGGGTCGCCCATAAACTTCGCATCCGACGGATGGAAAACGATGTCGTAAATTTAAAAA